>JANHAO010026788.1:0-11002 GCA_026873985.1 Saraca asoca | reverse complement strand
GCTGAAAGAGTTTCAGCAAGTTTGGAGATGAAATCTCCATGGGTTTCGGCCATGGAAGCCGAACAAGGAGAAGAAGAGCTCGCCGAAAATGTGTTTCGGGTTTTGGCTCCGTTTTGGTCCATCCAACTTCCTACACTTGCTAGCACAAGGAGAGGAGTTGAAGAGGCCATAGAGGATATTCTCCGGCGTGGATTTCCGGTAGAGGCAATACATATGGGTTGCTATGGTGACCACAAGCTTCCCTTGCAAAAGGAGCTGGACTAAAGGTTAGTTTTGCTTTCCTTCTTCTTATATTTGATCTAGGATGTTGTACAACCTCCAATAATGGAATCTTTGGGATGGTATGGTTTGGCCAAGGCAAGGGTTTTACTGAAATTTTTTTAAAATTTTACCCTCTTTGGTTGCACCAAATCTATCTTTTTCTTCATCATAAGCCCAACGTTCTTGATTTTTGTGGTTGTAGCGATCATGTAGTAGTGTTGATGGTGGGCTAGTTTAGTTAGTCTAGTCATGTTGGAAAAGAGTAGTCATTGTCATTATTGTGGATAGAGTCTGCAACTGAATGACTCATTTTCAAGTGATAAGGGTGCCTTTTGGGGTAAGAGAAAAAGTGAAGATTTGTTAGGTTTAGACTCTTTTTATCAAGGTGGAAGGAGAGTCATAGACCATGCCAATGATAAATCTATTTGCCTACAATGGTGGTGTTGGTGACCTACATAAGGACAAAACACTGATGACGGTGGCTAAAGGTCATCAAAAGACACCTTAATGATTAAGTCAATAGGTTAGGCAAATAGCTTATAATACATGTATTAGGGTTTTGAAAGTGTAATTAATGGCCTTATATAGTCATGTAATCAGAGATAAAATATTTTAAGAGATTAGATAAAATTATATAACTAGTGATTGTACGAAATGATGATATGATTAGAAGTACAATACTATTTGTGCGTTCAGTAATAATAATAACTCAAGAGAGAAGGTGTTAGCATGTTGATATTAAAGGTGGAAGGAAGACAGTGAGGTGGTTGCCTAAGTAAGACAACCAATTGTGATTGATTGTGAAGAGAGGATCAAGAACATCGTGAACGATGTTTTGAGGACCACGGACGAGAATCATAATAGCAAGGGATCAGAGGATTTTTGGACATATTGGCGTCATTTTTATGCTATGCTTACATCAAAACCCAAACAAACATGGCTTAAACATCATTTTCAAGTATTTGTAACAAGATTATGTAACATGGTAACCCAGTTGTGTTGTGCCCATTGTCTTCCAGACCCATTAATTGCGCCAAGATTGTGGATTGTCTACATAATAATGTGTCCTTTTCTTTTTCCTTTTTTGAATCTTCATACGCTTATTTGCTGTTGCTATACCATAAACACTGACAGATACCCGCGTGCATTTACGTTTGTGGAGAGGGAAAAACAAGAAAAAGTTGAGTAATAGGAAAAATTGGAAACTGATGGAAGGTAGCGCAAATATGCCACAGCTCCTTAACTGATATGCAAAATCCTCACTGTCAGTAAAACCTTGGCATTTTGTGCTTCCTTCAACGATAAATATGATTAGGTCCTGTTGGCGCTTGGCGCCGTCGTCTCTCTTGCAACCCCTCACAAATTAATGAATTACCTATAGACTTAAAACAGATAAATCACCCAGTTATCTACCGTAATTTTTGCATGAATTAATTGAAATTTTATTCCAGTTACTTTCATTAAATTTATAATTTTATTTTATATATTTATATATTAAAATTTAAAATAATTTATAATTAAGTTTTTACTATCAATTTATATTAAATTTAAGTAAATAAAAACTAATCTAAAACTCAATTTTTTTAATTCTTATTAATATATATATATATATTCTTTTTTTAAGAAAATAATAAAAATATTTTTTTATATGATAACTACAAAATAATAAATGAATTTTAATGAGATAAATATAACATAAAAATTAATAAAAATAAAATATTAGTATATAATTTAATAGATACGTGAAATTCTAGTAGTTAAATTTGATATTAATTAATAGTATAAATAATTTTAAATTTTATGATATAATTACATAAAATAGAATTATAAGAATTAAATTACAAAATTTGTTGAAACTATTGGGATTAAAACTATAGTAACTTTTTTGGCATTCAGTTAGAGAAATTTTTAAATAATGCAACTTAAGAAGAGACCATTATGGTTAAACCTTGCCCACAACCAATAATTTCTCCGCATGCCATGTGTCTATATTTTCATCTTCCTAAATGAGAAGTAAATGTATATTATTGAAACCCATGCTTATACTTTTGCCATGTCTAGAATAATGTCTAACCAATAAAATGCTAAGCATCAATAAAGGCAGAAGAGAGTGTCGGTGAAGATTTAAATCCTGGGGAATCTGTGGCCAAATCTTAATTTATTTGGACTTTTTCCTAATTGATATTTGATATCAGCATTTTGATCCTTCATCAAAGGGTAAAGAGCCGTTTCTTTTTAAAAGAATAGAAGAACACGAATTTTAAAATAATTAAACAATCCTATGTTAAAAAAATTGTCCAACTCTATAAAAAAAAAAAGAAAAAGAAAAAAAGAAGAAGAACCATAAAATTCCCCAACTCAAAACAGGACTGATGTGTTCATTTTAATGTGAAGAATGAAGTTGGGGTCAATGTCTTGAGAATCACTTTATGAAAATGCCATTAATATACTTGACCTAACCACAGGCTGTACCTTGAGTCTTAATTAAATGAGTTATGTCCCCGCTGAGGCAATAAAACAAGTCAACCAACTTTAACATCAATATTTTCATTACATGTTGGATGTGTAAAGCCCTCAGAGTCCATGTGAATATTATCCACAGAGGCCCCATTACATTAACGTCATTACCCCTTCCCTTGGTAGTGGGTCATCCTTTACATTTATATTTTTTTTCCATCAAAGGGTAGAAAGGACAAATGGAAGGTGTATTCTTTTATATTTTTATCTCTTTCTTCCCCTGGCTAACACAAAGGGTGGCCAATTAATTCAGAGGCCAAACCCAGGCTGCTATATTCAACTTTCTTGTCACTTGCTATGGTTGCCTTTGTTGAGAAAATGAAAAAACACCTTGCCATAAATGCCATTTGAAGAGCATCTACCGTACTTATAGTATTATTAGTTCTCATCCTATCTTGATCAGAAATTCAATGTATGCCTTTTTGACGCAAATTGCAAGCATAAATCCAGATTTTGTTAACTCTGCATATGAAGAAAAATTAGCTATGCTATACTCAGGTTCTCTTCTGGCTTCCAAGTGGAAAGAAAAAGAATAAAAGATGGATATGGTACCATGGAAAAGTAGATACTTTCTCTGTGGAAGGAAGACCTTCCCATTTAAATTGGAAGTTCATGTTCAAAGTTCTATACTATTTCAGCAATGAATTCTATTCCACAAATGGACTTTAGTAGGAGCAAATTGACCCCAGTCTAGGCTGTCAATTTCATACGCATGTTGAGAACCATACCTAATCAGATGCTTCTTGCAAGTTGTAAGTGTAGGACCCTTTGGAAGGATTCTCTACTCGAAATTCTCAGTTAAAATTTGGTCACATTCATCGGGCTTCACGTGATAAGGGGAAAATATAGCTTGCTTTGAGATGGCTAAATGCAGAAAACATGAGTTCATTTATTTTCAATGAGCAATAAGGGAAAGATGCTACTTACTGCAGACGGAAAATCTAGCACGGCTTGTCTTTAGGCTTTGACAGTAAATCCTCGTGGTTAAAATAGACTATGTACTATAAATCAGACAAGAGGAAGTTTCAACCCAAGCTATATAAATTGGACATTATAATTGATGAATGTCTTGTGAAAAAATGAATAAAATAAAAGGGCAATCAGATGAGGCATATAATTTGAAAGATTCTAAACCCGAATAAGCTCTTTCACATGCATAACAGTATCAATGTTCGAAATTCAAATAGGAAAAAGGTTTGTAAGCGAAGTAAACAGATTTTGAATTCAAATCTCAAAACTGAAAGACTGGGGTTGCACATGGCGGGGGCTACCTAATAATGTCCAACAATATTAATCGAGTGAAGATTTGGTCTTGATTAAAAAATCGAAGCTGACAGGCGCTCCTCAATGGTTCTTTTAATTTTTTGGGATGACAATACAGGGTCCCACCATGATCTGAGTTGGGACCTGTAAACTATTCAAGAAGACTAGATCATGAAGATTTAAGACCATTTTCATTTCAAATGGCAAGTAGAATCCTGACAACATCACCATAATTGCAAGCCGAAACCAATTTAACTATTCAATAGTCCATCTAACATTAACATCTTATCGATCCGTCCACCACTTTCCCTTTCCACGTAAGTGAATCGAAAGCAGCTGATGGAGTTTGTATATTTATCTATATGCACGAATTCAGTTCTCTCTATTAAAAATAAATTCATGATGCTCTAGTCTCGATGAATTTCTTTTGCGTCAATCATAATTCACACTGGAAATTTTATTCAGCCAACTATACTCTCTCAAGGATACATGGTTCACAAATGAACATTACTCGAGTGGATTGACCAAGAAATTGAGATGCATTCAATCTCATGATTGAAACAGATTGAGACACTGATAGGAAATTAAAAGGCATTATCTCAATTCAGAAAACCAATACAAGTGAAATTGTTCATAAATTATACTATAAATTGAAAAGCATAAGGAAAAAAAATTAGAAGTATGATGATATAAGAGAGACGATAACAATAAACCCCACAAACAAGCAGCAGCAGGAGGTAATGCTACTGTCTTTGCAGCCCTGAACCATGTTCTCCAATTCATCCCCTATACATGTTTTTCTCTGCAACCTACTCTTCCTCTGCCATTTTTATTTCACAACTCGAATATCCATAACAATTCAAATCAATATGGATGATGGAGAGACTTTCTCCTCTTACCTCACTCACTCTCACCTCTTTCTCTATTACCAATCTGATATGAAGAAAAAACGAAATTAAGGACAATGCTGGTGAAAACAAAATTCAGATTGTTGCACAAACCCTTCTCATTCTCCAGTTTATTTTGCCTCCACATGCGACGAGAGTCGCACAGAGAGTGAACTATCGAAGAGGTACAGGAAGAGGGTATGGATAAATAGTCGCCAATATAACTGAATTTTGCTGTTGCTAGATAGAGGAAAGGTTAGAGGAGAAAGGTTCTCAAAAGAATCAATAAAAGGGTGGTGGAGGAGGTGATGTGTATGAGACTCCATATATAGGTGGCAAAGGCCCTTCATATACAGGGGCAGGTGGTGGGCTTCCGTATACAACTGGTGGAGGTGGAGACGGATAAGATGGTGGACTTTCATACGATGGGGGCGGTGGTGGAGAATGGTAAACTAAAGGTGGCGGTGAACTGTAGTGAACAGGGGTTGGTGGTGGTGGTGAACTATACTCAAGAGGGGCTGGTGGCGGGGGAGATGGGGACGGTGGTGGATGGTAAGGTGTGGGAGAAGGTGGCGGTGGCGAATGCTCTTCACAAGGCGGTGGAGACGGTGGTGGTTCTATACAAGGCGGTGGAGAAGGTGGTGGTGGTGAATGGACTGGGGGAGGAGGAGAATTGACGGGAGGTGGTGGTGACAAATTCGGATAAGTTGGTGGGGGAGGTGAATGAGGAGGAGGTGAATGAGGCGGTGGCGGAGGAGAGCTATAATAGTAAGGTGTTGGTGGTGGTGGCGAGAATGTAGGAGCCGGTGGCGGTGGTGAATTTGGTGGAGGCGGTGGTGGAGATCGTACACAATATGGCGGCGTCGGAGATGAGGGTGGTGTGTGAGATGGTGGAATGTATACAACAGGTGGTGGGGGAGACGGCGGGGGTGGAGATGGTGGTGGGGGAGAAGGCGGGGGCGGAGATGGTGGAGGTGGGGATGGAGAAGGTGGTGGGGGTGAAGGTGGAGGAGGTGGTGGTGGGGGCGGAGGTGGGGAGTAAACTGGTGGAGGTGGCGGCGGCGAAGAATAAACAGGTGGCGGCGGTGGAGATTGTGGAATGAACACAGGCGGAGGAGGGGAAGAAACTTGGGGCGGCGTAGGAACCACCACTGGCGGCGAGGGCACAGGAATAGATGGCGAAGGTGAAGGAACAAATGCAGCACAGTTAAACGAGTTACAATCCACAGGCTTAGAGTAAAACGACCTACATTGTGCTGCAGACCTCTGTAATGGCCTCGCTGGCAAGCAGTTCCTCCTATCATCGAAGGACGGCAAGCTCAGACATGCCGGAGGCTCGCCGTTGAAGAAGTTGTTGGAGTAGGTGAAGTTCTGGAGATTCGGCAGCAAACAAATTCCAGCTGGAATCTTCCCAGAAAGCAAATTATAAGCCACATTCAATTGCTCAAGGCTCACCATGTTTCCAACAGTGTCTGGCAAAGGACCCAACAACTGGTTAAAGCTAACATCGAACACAGTCAAATTCCGCAGCCTTCCAATCTCCGAAGGCAAACAGGAACGGAAGGCATTGTTCATCAAGATGATCTCGTTCAGGTTCGACATATTTCCCAAGCTTGCAGGAACACATCCATGGAACTTGTTGTTAGCAAGTACAATGACAGAGACAGGAGAGTTTCCGAAATTGTCTGGGAGATCGAACACGAACCGATTGTCGTTGATGAAGATGGCGTCCAGATCCTTATCAAATAGCTCTCTGGGTACTGTCCCTTCAAATTCATTGAATCTCAGATCCAAAAATTTAAGCTTAGGAAGCCTCAGAACCACTTCTGGAAACTTCCCAGCAAACCTGTTGTTACTGAGATCTAATTCGAAGAGAATCTTGAGTTTGTCAAAGTTGTGTGGCACAGTGCCACAGAACCTGTTGGAGTTAATGTGGAACAGTCCCAGATCAACAAGCAAGCCAAGCTCTTCTGGCAAATACCCAGCAATGTCGCCATGATTGAGATCAATGCCAGCAACTGTACGGATCTTGGGGTTGTCCAGTGCTAGAGCACAGTAAACCCCAGTGTAGTTGCAAACATTAGAACCAACCCAATTTGCAGTGAGGTTCTGAGGATCAGAAAGCATGGCATCCTTCCAAGCTTGTAACGCCATATAAGCATTTCTGATGCGGTCATTTTCAAAAACAAGAGATGGGTCTACAGTAACTTTCTCGCCTCTGTCACCGAACTCGTCCCTGTAGTAGAGTAGCTGACGTTGCCTGATGTACATGGCTTCGGCATCTGTGAGATCTCCATGGGTGCTAATGGCGGAGGCACAGAGAGATAGTGTGCCTAGAAACAAGGCAATGAGAACAAGTGGAAAATGAAAATGCAGGTTGGGATAGGCTTTCTTCTTCATCTCGTTGTCACATGAGGCATCTGATAATATCTATTGGGTTCTTCAGCTGAGAATGCAAGCGGGTTTTAGCAGAAAACTCTACCTTGAGATCTGAGGAAAATGCGGCTGTGGAGAGAGAGAGAGTGAGAGAGAGAGAGAGGAGAGCAGATCAAAGGGTTTCTTCTGAGGATTTTGGAGCCGTGTGAGTGACTCTATGACTGGAGAAAAAAAGAGTGGAGCGAGAAATAATTCAGCCAAGGACAGCTAAATCACAGCTCATAGCCCACAGTGTTCTCTCTCTCTCTCTCTCTCTCTCTCTCTCTCTCTTTTAACAGTTTAATTATTTATTAAGATTGCTCGTTTGAGGATAAAAAATTTATTCTATCCCAAAGTTACGACGTTTTGAACAATAATTAGCAGACGTGGAATTATAACAAATTTCTAATATTACAACATGATTGCCCAAATTTAATAGGGGAGTCGGTGGGGCTGACCTCGGGCGAGTTGTCCAGCAAAGCCAGTTGGGCGAGTTGCCCAAATTGTTATTCTCATGTTTGGTGGATATCGCGATATGTTGAATTTGTACGAGAAATTGAGATTTGGGGGGATAAAAGAGACTTTTTGATTTAGGTGATTAGAATGTATATAATTGTTATATATAAAAAATGATCTCGAGAGCTCGAAACTCCGGACACGCTAAAAGTGCTCAGCAAGCTTCGTTTCGTCCATTAGAAAGTGGCATAGCGAAGTTGCCCCATCACTATCCCACAAAGCAAGCCCTCGTCTCGCAAGGCAACGACTCAGTAATTCAATGAGAAGGTCACAAGACTTGCCTGCCAAGCAGTCAAGCACCCTTCTCGTGCCCGCTACCTCACTACAGCGGCCCCCATGACTCCCCCGAGTCAGCATTTCCTGCTCGGGACGCCTAGCACCTCGCTTGGCACAGCAACACCAAGCAACAGATGCAACCAGACAGGACTACAATCGATCAAAGGGGTCCACCCCATAGCCTACAATCTGCAATAGTCGAATTGTAGTCTTTTTATTATCTTTTCTATTTATAGCTTGATGTAATACAACTGTAACTTGTAATTAATGCATGTAACTCCTCCTTCCTCTATAAATAAGACTGCATTATTATAAGAGGAGAAGAGGCCAACACTATAAGCAGAAACTCTGCTAAAATCATCTACATTAATAAAATATTTGCTATAGACGTAGGATCCGGTACCACCTAGATTTAGTCGAACCACGTTAAACTCACCGTCTCTTCACCCCCTCTTCCTCTTGGCCTATCTTCTTCTGCATTTCGGAAGCAGTATTGGATCCCTGAACTCCCTCCCGTTGGCTAAAGTTTGGGTCTTTCATACAAACTAAATTTCATCGTCAACAATAATATTGATAAATTTGAGATTGAGTGAAAATAATTTTCATTTTTGTGGGTAGGGTTAAAAATAGAAGGACATTGTTGACTGTAACGTTAGGATGGTGGCCGATCGGGTAATGTTGCTATGGGGAATGCTAGGGCATAGGAAGACGTTTTTGGTGGTAATTCCATCTGCCTAAGCAAGCGATGTTGCCAACAATAATGCTACATAGGCACCTCCAACTGCCAGCCATGGCCTAAATGCCTCAACTCCTACGGCTACATTCCTTTTTATGTAGCCATTACATGCTTTTGCTTTTCTTTTGCATGCTTTTGCTACATTATTGCATAATAGTGTGTATATTGTTGTAATACCCGGAAAGAAAAATAATAGTATACATAAAATAAATAAATAAATAAAAGAATGAAAAATGATGAAAAAGACTAAACTGAAATAAAATTCAGGGACTAAATTGAAAAATTTTGATTTTGATGGGGTAACTTTGAAATAAGCCATAAAGTTAGGGGCTGAAATGTAATTTTGATTAAATAATTTCTAATTCACAAAAAATTTATTAAATCTTCCTCAGATTTTTGTTATCTCCACCGCGACTCTTTTCTTCTACATTTCTCTAGATTCTTCTTGATTTCCATCGACTCCTCTTCCTTCTTCCTTTGGTTTCTTTTTATGAAACCACTTCTCTCCCTCACTCACTCTGATCTCTCTCTCTTCCCTTTCTCTCTGAGTGAGTTAGTCAGTTGAGCTTCATATGGCAGTGAAACTCGTGGATTGATGTCGTCTTCTTTACTCTGTTTCTCTCTTCTGTGCAGAGCTTTGGAGCTCTATTTCAGTGTTATTTTGGAAGCATTTACCGACTGTACAGAACATGAGTCTTGATATGGAACCTTTGATCTCCAATGCTTTAATGGCTGCTTTGGAAGTGTGCACAAGCTCATTAACGTGGCGGCAGCCCCGAACAGCAGCAGCAGCCTTGCTTAGCTGTGAAGGTTGAACTTGAGCAGATCAAGGAAGCTACAATGAAAGTGAGGGTATGAATCAGCAACCAATTATTGCTATAGTGCTGTGGCAGGGAGCATGCTAGCTTCAAGCCATCGGAGTTAAGCGTCGACAACGTTCAACTAGCTGGAAAGCACGGGATGAAGGAACCGCTCGTCAGGAGGCTTTTGGTTTCGTCCTCCTCTGCTTGTAAAAGGTCCGTTTGGAGAGTGCTGCTTGGCGTCGTGGGTGCATCGCTAGCTTCGGTGCATGTTTGCACCATTGATCCCTTTCCCCATCTCAGCATCAAAGACGTTCTTATTGTGAGTTGCTCTAAAGTTATTGCTTTTAAACTATCCCACTGGATATGTATTATACAGAATGCATTCGGTATAGCTTAGTTTCCGGGAAATCATCGTATAGAATTTGGAATGTCACTAAACATAATTATATAATACTATTTTTAGAGTGCATGTGCTAAAGTGGTGACGTGTTTCATTTTGGGTTAATAGCTGCCGCATGGAAAACATTTGTCATGTGGAGGAGCAGTGTTGAATTTGTTTATTTCTGTAAGATTGCCATTGATTTAGTTGTATAAATGGGTTGTCATTTAAGGATAGAGAGAAGATCAACGGTTAGGGATGAGTGTGGGATTTTATTGAACGGTGATGTATGGGGCAGAGGAATCAAAAGATTACGAAATTAAAGCTAAAAGCATTGCTGAAATATGATGGAATTCCTAGCAATGAAATTGCTGCTTCAACTTTCTTTGGGAAGGGCCTTGAGGAAGTTATGAGGTTCTTTGTCATAATACAATCCTTTCTGATGAAAAATTTATTTTCTGAAGGTTTTAGTGTCGGTTTACATGATTTCACCATATCCAAAGCTACCAAGAGAAATATAAATTGTCGTATTGGAGAAACATCTACTTTGTTGTATCAGCTGAGATTAAATTACTATGAGCTGGGGCAGCAGTAACTAGAGAAGCACATCCAAGATGTTAAACAGTTAGTTGTTAATTTTACATTGAAGTCAACTGGACTTGGAGATTTAGTTGACTCAAAGAGTGAATCATCCATTGACAAGGTCAGTCTTAGAAATGCACCTATTGACCGTCGTGTAATCTTGTATTTGAATGACCGTGATTGTGGAAGGAACTACTGCCAAGAAAATGCTGATATCCCAATTTGTTCGATTATAGCAGAATTTTCCTTAAGTGGTCAATTTCGAGTCCAAGGTGAGTGGATAATCCCTCTTCGCTTAACAATCCCATGTTTAAATATAATTCTATCGTATGAAATAATATTACTATTTCTCTTTTATGATGAGATT
>JANHAO010026787.1:0-11000 GCA_026873985.1 Saraca asoca | reverse complement strand
ATGCCATCCTATTTATAGAGGAAGGATGAGCTTCGAGCATTAATTACAAGCTATAGTTGTGTTACATCAGATAAATAAGAAAAGATAATGAAAAGACCACATTCCGATTTTAGGTTGTGGAAATAGGCTTTTCGGGCCGACTTTGCAGGCTCATAGCTATTACCATATCAGGCAAGATATTCTGTTGTCTCAAGCAAGAGTTCCTTTCCTTGGGAAGCCGTGAGGGTCATCGTAGCGGGGGAAGCGAGTGTGAGGAGAGTGATTGATTGTTAGGTCAGCCCTTGAGTTCTTACCGCTGAGTCGCGTTGTCGCTGGGGTACGGTCCTTCGCAATGTCCCCCTTGCATTCATCGTTTCCATATCGACGAGTGAAGCAGGTTTTAGCATTTGTCTTCGTCTATTGCTACTTCTTGTTTTCTTTGGGCAAAGCTTCCCGATAGCTCCTTACTGGCTCGCGAGAACTAGTCTTCATTTCCTTGAGGGCTCGTTCTTACGAGGCCCGTTTTTATTATACAACAGGGATCAAGGATGTACAAAGCCTTAATGGCCAAGTCGTAGCACTTGGTAAATTCATCTCCAAAGTGATAGATAAATGCATCCCATTTTTTGATGTGCTAAAGAAGACAAAACAATTCGAGTGGACTAAATAGTATGAGGTCACTTTCTAACAACTGAAGCAATATATGGACTAAGCTCTTCTTTAATTCAAACCAAGGGAAGGTGAGAAGCTCATCATTTACCTAGGGGTATCCTAGCACGCACTTAGTGTAGCACTAGTATGAGAAGAAGGTAGAGCTCAGTTCCCAGTCTATTATGTAAGCAAGAGGTTGAAAGATACTGAACGAGGTACTCGCCGATGAAAAAGCTCACCTACTACCTCGTGGTAGCATTAAAAAAGCTGTAACCTTATTTCTAGGTATATACCATAGAAGTACTCACAAAGTTCCCACTTAGGCAAATATTGCAAAATACAGATGCCTTAGGTGGTCTACTCAAGTGGGTAATCAAGCTGGCCCAATTCGACATCAAATACAAGCCCAAGCTAGCAATCAAAGGGCAAGCCCTAGTAGATTTTATTGCAAAGTTCACAAGGCCCATAAAATAGGAAATGGAGGCCTTAGAGGGCCCATATTAGGAATTGTATGTCGACGGCTTATCAAGTGAGCAAAGGGCCAAGTAGGAGTGCTTTTGATCAACACGGAGGGACACAAATTCCTCTGCACACTACGTTTTGGTTTTTAGGCCACAAACAATGAACCTAAATATGAAGCATTATTAGCAGGGCTCCGTCTGGCAAAGGAGATGCAAGCTAAAAACTTAAAAATATTTAGTGACTCTTAGCTTATAGTCTGTCACGTACAGGGGAGTACCAAACAAGGGGATCAAAGATGGCCATCTCTTTCAAAAAGTTCAAGAACTGCTTGTTTCTTTCCAATGATATGAGATCAATCAAATCCCATAAGCTTGAAACACGCATGCAGATGCGTTAGCCCGCTTAACCATAATTAGAGATGTAGACTTCCTGGGGGCAATCCTAGTAGAGTTTCTCCCATTACCGAGCATGAAGTAGAAAGATGCCGTAATGGCAATAGTCACGATATAGGACTCATGGATGGGTCCAATCTTAGATTACCTATAGGATGGCAAATTACTAGAAGATAAGACAGAAGCATGATGTTTATGAGCTTGAGGCACTAGATACTGCATCTATGATGACATGCTATATAAGAAGGGATTTTCAACCCCATTCTTAAGATGCATAGACGGTCATGACTATGACACCATCCAAAAAGATATCCATGCTGGTCATTGCAAGAATCATGCTAAGGGGCTATCTTTAGCTCAAAAAGCACTCCGATAAGGATTTTATTGTCCTACAATGAAACAAAACACAATCGACCTTGTCAAGAAGTGTGACAAGTGTTAGAGGTTTACCAAGGTCCCATGAGCTCCACCCACCTACCTGTAATAGATGGTCGGTATGTGGCCCTTCACAATTTGGGGTATGGACCTAATTGGACCATTCCGGACAAGCAACGGGAAGTGCAAACATGCAGTGGCAGCTGTCGATTATTTTACCAAGTGGGAAGGGACAAAGACACTGAAAGAAATCTCTTCCTCCAAAATTGAAAAGTTCATATAGGCTAACATCATTTATAGGTTTGGAGTCCCATAGCAGATCATGACTGACAACGAGACTCAATTTAACAGCAAGCAATTCATCAAATTCTATAACTATCTCAAGATTGTAAAGAGCTTCTCAATCATAGATCATCTTCAAGCCCATGGACAAGTTGAGGCTGCTAACATGATCATCAAATAGATCTTAAAAACAAGGTTGGAAGCCAGGAAGGGAGCATGGGTAGACAAGTTACAAAAAGTGTTTTGTGCTTACAGAACCATAGCTCAAAGCACCACAGGAGAAACTCCTTTCTCAATGATATACAGATTTGAGGCCATGATCCCAGTTGAACTTGAGGTAACATCTCAATGAAGATCTACTTTCAACGCAGAAGATAATAATCAACTACTTGTTGTAAACCTCAACCTCACATAAGAGACTAGAGAAATATCTTATCTTGGAGTTGCAACCTATCTGCAACAGGTCTCGAGATACCACAATAGGAAGGTTTGAGTTTGGCACTACAAAATCAGAGATCTCATACTGTGTCTCATCCTCCCTGGAGCTCACAAAGCCAGTGATGGGACCCTAGGGTTGAATTGGGAGGGCCCATACATAATCAAGGAAGATTTGGGAAATGGATCTTATCATTTAACAAACATGGATGGAGCTAAGTTTCCTCGACCTTGGAATGTTGAACACTGCCGCCCATATTATTAATTAATATGAGTTTTCTTGTTTAAGTTTTAAAATTTTTATGACTAGTTACTAATCTCTGAATAAATTTTCTACAGAATACTGTACCAGAAGCAAGCTATCCCCCTTCTAATCCAAAAGCGAGCACTCACCCTTTTAATTTGAAAGAGGTAGTCAACATGACATACTTACAAAGACTTGGCACTGCATGCGACTAACTATTCAGCACTGCATGCAAAGCCTACTCTTTGGCATCACATGTGACCAATTATTCAGTATCACATGTGACCTATTATTTGGCATCATATGCGACCTACTATTTGGCACTAAATACGACTTACTCTTTAGCACCACATGTGATGAATTATTCAGCACTACATGTGACCTACTATTTGGCACCATATGTGACCTACTATTCAATACTACATACAACCTACTCTTTGGCACCGCATGTGACCAACTATTTGACACCATACGCGACCTACTACTTGGCACCGCATGTGACCAACTATTTGGAACCACATGTGACCTACTATTTGGCACCATATGCGACCTACTATTTGGCACCATATGTGACCTACTATTCAGCACCTCATACGACCTACTCTTTCGCACTACATGTGGCCAACTATTTGACACTACATGTGACTTACTATTTGGCACTGTATACGACCAACTATTCGGCACCGTATATGACCTACTCTTTGGCACCACATGTGACCAACTATTTAGCACCAAATGCGACCTACTATTTGGCACTGTATGCGACCTACTATTCGGCACCACATGTGGCCTACTATTTGGAACTTTATGCAACCTACTATTTGGCACCATATACGACCTACTCTTTGGCACCATATGTGATTAACTATTCGGCACCACATGTGACCTACTATTTGCCATCGTATGCAACCTACTCTTTGGCATCACATGTGACAAACTATTTAGCACCACATAAGACTTGCTGTTTGGCACCGTATGCGACCTACTATTCAATACCGCATACGACCTACTCTTTGGCACTGTATGTGACTAACTATTTGGCATTACATGTGACCTACTCTTTGGCACCACGTGTGGCCAACTATTCGGCACCACATGTGACCTACTCTTTGGCATCACATGTGACTAACTACTCGGTACCACATGCGACCTACTCTTTGGCATCACATGTGACCAACTATTCAGTGCCACATGCAACCTACTACTTGGCACCGCATGTGACCAACTATTCAACACCACATGCAACCTACTATTTGTCACTGCATACAACCTACTCTTTGGCACCACATGCGACCTACTCTATAGCACCGCATGTGACCTACTACTCGACATCGCATATGACCTACTACTTGGCACCGCACTCACGCGGCCTACTTAGACATCCATCTTAATAATGAAAAAGTTACTAGTCGATTAACCTACTAAACATCCATTTTGACTAATGTTTGATAAGTCATGGTTTGCAGGAACTCATGTCAACCCACATGTTATTATCTGCAACCTACTGCATATCTAGCTCAATTTACATGGAATAACAAGAATAAATCCAGAATATTATTCATTAAAAACCTTAGTCAACGAGGTAAATTTACAAATGAAAGATTCAAAGATGCAAGATCAAAATAGGCCTACAACTATCATATCCTAAGAAGAAGGCTGGCCTTTAGAAGTTAAAACTGGGAAAACTGGAGAAACAACCCATGAAATGAGCACATCATCCATCATATGGTTATCTGCCAGATTGCTCCCAAATTTCTCCTCATACTTTTCCCAAGGAGGTAAAAGAACAAAGATAAAAGAACTATGATGAAATAATCTAAGACCTATACATAACTTCCCAAAATCCTCAGAGAAGAATTATCCATGTGAATCTCCTATGCAACAAGCCATATACATCCCAAAGCACTTCATCTAAGATCCGAACCTTCAAGAACATGGAGGACTCAACCAACGCAACCATCAGGTCATTCTAAGAAATGAGGAAAAGAGGTTCTCCTCACTCTATATAACTTAATTAACCTCACCGTTAGATCAGGAGACTGATCAACTACCATTGATCTAACAATCCAACAAAAAGTGAGGCTCTATCATTGACGGCTATGAAAAAATGTACGCATTAAATGCGAAAATGATGGCATAGGTAGGCATAGATGAAACGATAGGATAAGAGTATAAATGATGGCATAGTAGATCGCAGTTTATGGCTTTTACCGATAAATTATATTTCCCAGTCTGTAGATCGCATTGAGAGCTAGGGGCTAATATTGTAGGTATTTTTGGAATTGCATAATGGGCTGGTAAAAGCCTAATGAATGAATCCAGCTAATAAGGGCCCAGCTCACCTAAGATTGACGTCATTAGACCAAGATGTCTGGTTGTTAAATATGAGCTAACGCTGTTACTCAAACACGGGTCAAAGCATCCACCTCAGGTCATCGAGAATAAAGCTCAGCTCACAGATCAAAGCACACATCCACAATTGACAATTCATGAAGATTTGTTCACTTTCCTACTCTAATGGGAGTCTATTATAACCATCAACCCTTATCTATTATGTAATCCTAATCAAGTCATGAGACTTATTTGTTATAGATTTACGTTCAAACTATAATTCCCCTAACCATTATAAAAGGGGATGAAATCATTGTACATGACACATTCAATCATCAGATACAAAACACTCAGTAAAGAGTAATAAAAACTATAGACGTAGGGGTCAAATTAACTTTAGTCGAACCACGTTAAAAACTTCTAATGTCTCCATGTTCTTCCTCTCTTTTTCTCTTTCTCTTTTATATTCAATCTGCAGTTTAGGGCCTTGGACTTGAGTTAACCAGATTCAACTATCAACACTTATTATATTTTATTAAAATATTTTAATCATTATTAAATATTATACTAAGCTTTTATTATCATTTTATTAAAATTTTAATTTTATTTTTTATTATATGTGATTATTTATAATTTAATTATGAATTATTTTTCAAATAATATTTTTAAAATCTTAATATAATTTCTTAAATAGATTAATATACCAACTTTTCTAATTTTGAATTATTTGTAATTTAATTTATTCATTATTTATATTAAATGGAATGACTTATTTTTAATTTGAATTTGTGTAAGCTCTAACTCATGCTTCCTCCGCACCTTGTTCTCAAACTTGTCCTAACGGTAACAAGGCCCATGGTGATAAACGTCCAACTCAGCGTGTCAACTTAGGGAAGCTCCTGCCATGGACCCACGAGACATTACGGAGAATGGCTCTCAATTCAGTGATTGTTTCAGACATTAAAAAAAAAAGTTAATTTTTATTTCTTAATTTATGATATAGTTCTTTTTTATATTTTAAAGGTATTATTAACATGATAAGATAGTTTTTTTTATATATTTTAAAGGTATTTAGTGTACTATTTTTTGAAAAAAAAAATTCTTCTAAAAAGTAATTTCAAGTAATGTATAATTTATTAAAATAAAATTTTTAATTTTTTTAATTTATCCATTTTTTTAGTTAACTGACAATTTATGTCCTAATTAATTAAAAATCATCATTTTCAATACTTTTTTTTAAATATCATATTATTTTCAATATTTTTTTCACAAAGTCAAAGAAGATAAAAAAAATTACATATCATTGTATATTTAGCCTATATCTATTAATTCAATATAAATAAATAAAAATAAGTAAATAAATATATAATGTCATAAAATATAATTAAAATTTAGGCAATTTTATTCTTATTTTAAGTATCTTAATCACATTAATATATGTTGACATCAGATTTTGGCAATGGTCCAAATTCCGGCCAATGGGGGTGTTCTTCGAGATCCCTGACCTTTATCCGATTCGAGCACAATAAAATGACAAGAATAGCAAAGAAGAAGGGAAGGGTAGAAGGAAAACACAGGATTTAACGTGGTTCGGCCAAATTCGGATATTACCAGACCCTACGTCCTCAGTAGTGTATTATTGAGACAGTATTTTTACAATGTTCGATCTTTGCTTTGGTAGAGTTTCGGCATGGACCGACCTCCCCTTTTTATAGAGGGGCTCCTTCCTCATATTTATAGAGGAGGAGAGGGTACAATGAAAATTGCATATGCAGTAAATAAGTTACATCAATATTTAATGTACAAGACAATGTGTGCAGGCTGAATCTCCTCTTTCGGCTACTACAGACTGTCTTCTGCATGCAGGGCCCCATTTGTCTATTGGGGCAAGATGGGATCTAGTCCTCTGTTTGGAGAGCTTTCAGGTCACTGATCATGCTTCATCATCCAGGTCGTTTCCCCCTTTTTGGAATGGAGCGCTCGAGCTCGCTTCTTCACGCACGAGCTCGGCCTGATGAGGTTACTTCATGACGCGACATGGCAGTAGAGTGATTCTTGGTGTGCTTTGAGCTAGTCCTCTTGCCAATCTCGGGCTTCTCGTGAGCTCTTTTGGACCGAACCAATTTTCACATATAACATAAGCCCCTAACTCTCAGCTCGCTTAGTGGGCTATGAGTTGAAACTCTTCGATTCTAGATCTGTCAAAGCCTTTTCCCAAGGCTATCGATTCATCTGCTCCAGGCCATGTTTCTAGCACTACGTGTCCAGTAGCTATTGCTAAGTCAACTTAGCCTTTTCCAAGACTTATTAATGGTGATGGTTGGGGGAGTGACTCTGGATTCTTCTGTAGAGCCAGCCCCGACTCTATATAAGGGAGAGATAATCCCTTCTGATTTTGCACTTGAACAAACTATGAAGTTTCTTGATAAACCTCCACCATTTCCAGCATTTTGGCCTTCCTCAGAGGCATGTACGGTATGTTGCATAGATAGCTCAAAAGACTTATCTTCCCTGGTAACACGAAAGGATCTCATATGGATCCCAAACTACGCTCTCTTGACTCCGTCGGGAAGCAACTGTTCGGCTGGCCAAGTCCCCGGGGCTTCCTGATTAGCTTCCTTTAGGAGGGGCAAGTGGTCGAAGATGAAGGGCTAAAATGCTGCCGCTAATTGTGCATTGGAAGAAGAAAGTTGCGACGTGTGGGCTCTAATAAGCTGAGGCGCGACCCTTTGTGGCCTATCCTTCTTCTTAGTCATAGGTTTTTCCTTTTTTATTTTGCTTAGTCTGTATCCAGAGCTTTCTAATGTACATCTACCTCATTGAGGTGTAATGAATAAAGTTTCTTTTCTATAATTTTTGCTTGTCATTGTCATTCATTTTTTTTGCAAACACTTTGGTTTGAATCATCTGTGCAACCTGCGCATAGTCAGAAGGTAGCATGAGTTGCGAACTGGAGCAATATCATGTTCAGGCTGATCCTGTGGCCAAATAAATAAACATATTAGTGCAAAAATCATTAGATAATAAGTTCATATGAGAGCTACGAAATTAACAAGTGAGCGATCTCGTGCTCGAGCTGATCTCATGGCCAAATAGATAAGTACGCATGAGAGCTGCGACTTAATTGAGTTCGCATGAGAGCTGTGAAGTTAACAAATGAGTGATCTTGTGCTCGAGCCAATCCCGTGGCCAAATAGATAAGTGCGGATGAGAGCTGCAACTTAATTGGGTTCGTATGAGAGCTGCGAAGTTAACAAATGAGTGATCTCATGCTCGGGTCGATCTCGTGGCCAAATAGATAAGTGTGCATAAGAGCTATGACGTAATTGAGTTCGCATGAGAGCTGCGAAGTGGAAGTTGGCCGATCTTGTAGCCGTGGCGATCTTGTGTCCAAATAAAAGGGTGACTGATCTTATGGTCGGGGTGATCTTGTGCCCAAATAAAAGGGTGACTGATCTTATGGTCAGGGTGATCTTATGCCTAACTAAAAGGGGGTGCCAAATAGGCGATTCCTCTGTTAAAAGAAAGCTTAACATCAGTAGTTGTATTTAAAATGTTTATACAATTTACAAATGAGTACAAAAGTTTAAAGGATTGTCCTGATAGTAGGAGATTGCTCTTACTCGGCATCCCATCGGGATGATCCACGTTGTTGCCTGGAGGGTTGCACAAGGTAGTCATGCAAACAACCTCTCTTGATGAGGTCCTCGACAGCTTCTCTTAGCACCCAGTGCTCTGAAGTAGCGTGTCTGAACTCGTTGTGATATGCACAGAATTTTCCTTGGTTGAGCCTGGACTTGCTGGAGTCTTCAAGGGTGGAGGCTTTCCAAACTCCTCTTTATCCCTTTCCATTGTAAAGATCTTATCTTGAGCATCTATCAAGATGCTATAGGTGTTGTGGCGAGCTTGGAATAGGGGTCACTCATCTTTGCTCTTCTTGGTGAGTTGATGATCAGAATCATCATTCCCATTCCCACGATGACCTCTTCTCTTGTTTTGAGTAGAGCTATTCGACTTAGACTTCTACGTGTCGAAGGTTTCGTCCCATCTGATTTGCTTCGCTATCCACTCATAGAACTTGCCCAAGTTATGAGCTGAGGACTTGTACAGACTTTTAAAGAGTTTACCATCTCGATGTAGCCCTACTAAAATAGTAGTTAGGATGGCCTCATCCGAAGGCTTTTCCATATTATTAACTTCACATCTGAAGTAAGTGATATAGCCTTTCAGCGTTTCATGCTTGCCCTGGAAGATTGTAGTGAGATGGCATGGAGGCGCGAGCTGCTTCTTTAGCACCCGGTACTGATCAACAAACTTTTCCTGACACTCCTCCCAATTGCTTATGCTGCAAGCTGGGAGGCTCCTGAACCACATTCGAGGGACTTCACCCAAAGTAGCAGGGAATACGCAACACCTGACCAAGGGGCTGCAAGCTTGAAGATCCATCTGGATGCTGAACAGGTCCAGGTGGCTGTGCAGGTCACTATCTCCATCATACAGCGGGATGGCTGGAACTTTCAGCTTGCATGGGAGGGGTTCCTCCATAATTTCCCTAAAGAAGGGAGTGCGCTCTTCAAAGTGACTTTGGTCACCCCCAACCTAATGTCGCTCCTCCAAATGCTTTACCTTTTGAAGGAGGTCCTCCACTAAAACATCCAAGCCCCCAATCCTTGATTGAAGACTTGGTGGCCTGGTTTGCCTATTTGGCCATGTAAATGATGATCTGGAGCCTGCTTTTGATTAATACCACCGAAATGCTCGACTCCGGGTACGGTAGTCTCATCCCGCACTTGCACATTTTGGGCTCACATCTGCACTAACATCATGACCATTTTGGCCAAATCTCCCATCATGTGCTCAAGTTTCTCCTGGTGATGGAGCCAGACTTATGCTCCATTTGTGCCATTGGTAGCAGGAATTGGTTGCACTGAGCTGGCCAGAGGGATGCCAGTGGTTGCATTAATGATGGGGGCAGTGGATGAATTCATCGTTGAGACATGTCTGTCTGGAGTATGGCACTACGTATTTGAGGCTCTGGCAGCTCTTCCCTTGGCCATTGCAATGGAAAATGAACTAGAATAGGTGAGATTCCCTATAGACGGCACCAAAAATATTGACGTCAAATTTTGGTAATGGTCCAAACTCCAGCCAACGGGGGTGTTCTTTAGGATCTCTGACCTTTATCCAATTTGAGCACAATAAAATGACAAGAATGGCAAAGAAGAAAGGAAGGGTAGAAGGAAAACACAGGATTTAATGTGGTTTAGCCAAATTTGGATATCACCAGACCCTATGTCCACAGTAGCGTATTATTGAGATAGCATTTTTACAATATTACAATGTTCAATCTCTACTTTGGCAGAGTTTCGACATGGACCAACCTGCCCTTTTTACAGAGGGGCTCATTCCTCGTATTTATAGAAAAGGAGAGGATACAAAGGGAATTACATATGCAGTAAATAAGTTACATCAATATTTAATGTACAAGACAATGTGCATAGGCTAAATCTCCTCTTTCAGTTACTGTAGACTGTCTTCTGTAGGCGAGGCCCTATTTGTCCATTAGGGCAAGACGGGATCTAGTCCTTTGTCTGGTGAGCTTTCAGGTCGCTGATCATGCTTTATCAACTGGGTTGTTTCCCCCTTTTTGGATGGAGCACCTGAGCCTGCTTCTTTGTGCAAGAGCTCGGCCTGATGAGGTTGCTTCATGACGCGACTGTAAGAACAGGTCCGGCCAAAGAGGGGAAATTTCAAAAAATTTTCGGACAAAGAACCCACAGTTGGCCGAACCCTTCTCCCCGGATTTCCCTTTGTGTAGAGGTTCCAAATAAAGAAAGACAAGAGAGAAT
>JANHAO010026786.1:0-10999 GCA_026873985.1 Saraca asoca | reverse complement strand
TCCTGAGCATCTACCATTATACCCACAATGATTGGACATACGATTGCTATCCATAATGGAAAAGAACATTTACCAATTTATATAATAGATTGTATGGTAGGACATAAATTGGGAGAATTTTCACCTTTAAGTAAATGAGTGTTAGGAAAATTAAAAGATTTGAATTTTATTCAGTGTGTAGAAATGTCAATATAAATATGTATTGATAGAGTTAGTATTTACTTGAAAATTAAGTTAGCTTAATTAAATCCTATTTATCTACTTTTTTTTAAAAAAAAGTACACAAACTAATGATTAGAAAAAAATTATAACCTAGGAATATAACTAAAGTGTAACTAAAGGAAGAAAAAAGGAATAAATTGTCCTTTTCTCACCAAAAGCGGATGACCATTTTGAGAAAGAGAGGAGTTTGATTAAAGAAAAAATATAGAGAAAGAGAGTGAGCCAATTATTAAGAAATATACATTTAATAAAAATAGATTCACTTCATTAATGAGAAGATGACACATTAAAAAGTGACTTACTTTTGTGAGGCAAAATCTTTCCTAAATTAATTCATTAAAATCACAATCATTACACTTATTTATTCACTTTACAAACAAATAAGCAAAACTTCACTCTCCCTCACTTAAACTTACGACAACACTCTCAATGTTTCCCAAAGTTTTTCTTTTATTTCACTCACTCAAAGCTAAAGAACCAAATCACTTACCTCTCTCACTCATATTACTTTTTGCCTATCTTTTCCTTACCCAAGAGCTCAAGATTAAAATCCCCATCCTTTTCTACTTATTTTCAAGCTTTCATCTCACACCAAAGCTCTAAAACTCCTCTCATCTCCAAGCTTTGAGGTAATATTCTTCTAGAACCTTTCTTCTCTTTTTATCTTACTCTTCTTTTACTGAAAAATAAAATGAATTTTGAGAATACAAAAAATACTTTGAGTCTTTGAAAAGATAAAGAAGATGATCTCTTAGACTTTATCATATTTTCTCTTGATCATCTAAAAACCAAGAGCACCTTTAGAAGACTTAGATGTGTTGCAAAACCCATCTTGATTTTATCAAGGGATAAGTTTCAAGTTCCATGAGAAAGAAAAGAATAAAAGTTTAAAATTTTTCTTTTAACACTAATTTAGAATTTTGAAGAAAAGATAACTTAGTTTCTTGATAGTTTTAGGTGAAAAACTTTGCTCATCTTCAAGTAAGGGTGAGCATGCTCTTTACCCTTTCTTTGATGTATTTTAGTTAGAAATGCTTACTTAGAATCTTGTATTTACTAGTTTAGTTGGAAATACTTAATTAAAAAAAGACACTCTTGGTGAAGGGAAGCTCACTACTAAAAGGCTCCAAGATTTACCAGGATGGATTATTGTTTGACCTTTTATATGAATTAGATACTATATAAGTTTTTTATGCTTGTATATGGATTTTAGAAGGAAGAATCTAAGAACCATAGAATATAATATGGTAGTTATCTAGAGTTGCTTGTTGAGTTGTATTTAGTAAAATATGGAAGTATATGTTATGGGTAAAATTCTGATCATCTTTAACGGATCGACGAGCACCCTAAACATGGCAAAAATTCAACTCGAGAAGCATCCAGGTCATTATGTCTTCATCTCACAACGAGGAATGACCTCCTCGGCCCGAGCTTGTTCTTGATAGAACTAGCCCGACCTCATCGTCTTGAAGACAAGCACTTCTCCAAATCGAAGGAACTGGCTAGTGAGGCGTGACTAGTGACCTGAGAGCTCGCTAGATAGAAGATCAATTCATGATTCTACCCAATAGACACACAGGGCCTATCTGTAGGAGGCAATCTGCAGTAGCCAAATTTCAGGATTTAGTCTGTTTGTTTAAGTCTTTTACATTAAATACTGATATAATAGATTTACTGCATGTATAATTACAATTGTAACCTCCTTTCCTTTATAAATGCAGGAAGGAGATGAACATTAGAGAGGGGAGAGAGGCCTATAAGCTGAAACTTTGTAAAAATATTCTCAGATCAATACACTACCATGGATGTAGGGTTTGGTGCCGCCCGAATTTGACTGAACCACATTAAAAAACCTTGTGTTTCCCTATTGCTCTTCCCTCTTTTCTTGCTTATTCTTGTGATTTTTTGTCTGAGAACTAGTTAACAGCTTGAGATCTCGAAAGAATCCCCTGTTGGCTGAAGTTTGGGTCCAAACCAAAATCTAACGTCAACATTTTGGTGCCATCTATAGGGATCTCACTTATTCTGGTTCATTTCTTGTCGCAATGGCCAAAGAAAGAGCCACCAGAGCTTCGAATGCATAGTTCCACCCCTGGAAGGATATGTCTAAATAACGGATTCATCCACCGCTCTTGTCATCGGTGCAACCGCTAGCTTCCCCCTAACTAGTTCTGTTCGACCAACGGCCACTACCAATGGCACCGGTGGAGTGCAAATATGGCTCTAATGATAGGAAAAATTAGAAAACATGATGGGAGAACTGACCAAGGCAATCACGATGTTAGCATAGAGTGTACAGAGACAAGCTGAAGCTGCAATGCCCATGGACGATCTCCAGTAGCAACGAGTTGAATGTTCGGGCAATCCCAACTAAGAGAACTCTCTAGCTCGTTGTTTCGTGAGGATAAATTTTAGGTCGCATGAAATCCCCTAGCTAACAGTCTGGGGCATGAAACCCATTGGTTGGAGAGCTATTTCAGAAAATAACTCAGTCGGAGGAGCGCTTTCAAGCTCTGAGTGATCGAGCTTACTATGAAGAGAGGTCACCGCTCTCTAAGGAAATCAAAACTCGAACTCTCCCCTTTAAACTCAAGGTCCCCATGATTCCAGTGTACAATAAGGACTCTGACCCGTATGACTATCTAGACGCATTCAATGTCTAAATGGACCTGCAAATGGCTGATTCTTTAATCAAGTGCTGAGTGTTTTCGGCCATATTAGGAGGTGTATCTCAAGCTTGGCTTAGAAGCCTTCCCGCTCGCTTAATTTGTAGTTAGGAAGACTGTCAATAGAAATTCATCAACCAATATTGAGCAATAAAAAGATAACTTGTGCCCCCTTGTCATCTCACTATGGTCTTTCAGCGCAAGCATGAGTTGCTAAAGTACTAAATTGTTTAGTTCAGGCTCGAGGCCAATTTAGTGGAGAATCCATCTAAAGAAATCATGCTAGCAATGATCTCTGCAAGACTTTGCAAAGATGGAAAGTTATACAAGAATCTGTACAAGTCCCCGGTGAAAGATCTCACTAAGTTCTACGAGCGAGCCGCTAAGTAGATCAAGTGGGAAGAGACGTTCAGCCTGGAAAGACCTAATAAGAAGAGTGAAAAGGTTGGCTTCCCCCATGGCAAGAAGAGGGGTGATATGGACCAGGATGACCACTCTACTGGAGGGACTGTAAAGAAGTCCAAAAGGCCTAGAGGTGAGCAGCCTCGGTATTTGGGCTGCCATAAGCAGTACAGCATCCTGTCAGACTCCCAAGATAGGATTTACATGGTTGAAAGGGAGAAAGAAGACTTTGGGATGCCCGCACCATCTAGGATCCCTTATAGGTGAAGAAACCATGAAGAGTTCTGTGCCTATCATAATAAAGTTGGCCACCACACTTTGAATTATCGAGCTCATAGGGATGCAATTAAAGACCTGATCAGAAGGGGTTGTCTAAAGGAATATGTGGCGTGACCTGCGGGGCAACAGCCCTAATTCCCCCAGCGAAGTGCTGACCAAGTGTCGGGGGGCTCGGTCCGAGTCATACATTGACAATGAACCCTAAAAAGAATGAAAGTAAATACTTTCTTCTACTTTGTTTAAAGTTGTTTACTGATTGGCTTGATCTCTTTATTATGCCCTCTACTATCAAGTGTTTACATTTCCTGCAGCTCGTATGTGGTCAACTCTTTTGAATCTCTTAGGTAACTTTATGCCAACTGCGACCTTTGGTTTGGTTGGGGCCCCCCAGTGCTCATTCTGGAGATGAATTGATGAACACTTAACCAGTGTAGCTGTGTGCTCATTGAGGCATGGAGATGCTCAAAATAAACTCACTTAACCAGTGTAGCTATGTGCTCGTTGTGGCATGGAGACGCTCAAAATAAACTCACTTAGCCAGCGTAGCTGTGTGCTCACTGAGGTATGGAGATGCTCAAAATAAACTCACTTAACCAGCATAACTGTGTGCTTGCTGAGGCGTGGAGATACTCAAAATAAACTCACTTAACCAGTGTAGCTGTGTGCTCGCTGAGGTGTGGAGACGATCAAAATAAACTCACTTAACCAGTGTAGCTGTGTGCTCGCTGAGGTGTGGAGACGATCAAAATAAACTCACTTAACCAGCGTAGCTGCTCTTAAAATAAACTCACTTAACTAGTGTAGCTGCATGCTCATTGAGGTGCAGAGGCACTCTTAAACACTCAACACCAGCGTGGCTATACGCTCGAATTAATGACTTAATTATTTATTTGCATAAGGCAATAGCATTGCTCTAGTTCACAGCTCGCATGTGACCAATTGTTCACAGCTCCCATGCGAACTTCTGATTATGCGCAGTTCTTACGCCGATGGTTTATGTCATGCTCGTATACAAGGGGTACTGCTTATGGCTTTTGTGTTCGAAAAGGTTAAGCCGACTGGCTATCTAAGCTTATCATCACAAGCTATAAAAGTTTGTATTATTGTGGATGAGGGAAAAATAAAGACAGTACATTGAGATCACGAAAGGAAATCTTATTCATTAAAAAGTCTCAACGAGGTAAAACTATATCAGAAAGCCAAAAATACAAGGGGAAAAGCTATAGCTAATTTTCTTCCAAGAAGAAGGGTTGGCCGTAAAGGGACGCACCCTAGCTTATTAAAGCTCGTGAGCCTATCAAGATCCTTAAAATTTTCCTTGCAATGCTTTCTGGGCGGCAGCACAACTGCTCTTCATTTTTTCGACCTCCAGCTCCTCATTTGATTCGTGAAGGAAGCAAATCAGGAAGCGCTAGGAACTTGTTTAGCTGAATAATTGCCTCATGGCAACGCTGAGAGGATGTAATCCGAGATCCATATGAGATCTCTCCATGTTATCGGAGAAGTCAAATCTTCTAAGTTCTCTATACAGCAGGCCGCCCCAGTGGAGAGCCAGAATGCCGAAAATAATGGTGGTTCATTCGAAATATTCATGGTTTGCTTGGTGCAAAGGCATAAGGGGTTTTCTTTCCCTTAAATAGAGCCAAGTTTGGCTCCCCCGAAGGATCTAGATCAATTCCACCAACCACCATCATTTATTACCTTGGGAAGGGTTGAGGTTGACTCACCAGCAATCATCGGACATATGTCATACGAAGCACAACCTAGAACAAATGAAACTATAGTCTCGAAGGAGACTTTGACAGAATATATGCCAAAAAGTCTCAACTCCCAGCCTGCAAAGCAAGCTGAGAGTTAGGGGGCTTATGTTATGGGTACAATTTGGATCGTCTTTAATGGATCGGCAAGCAGCCTGAACACGGCAAAAATTCAACTCAAGAAGCACCCAGGTCATTATGCCTTCAGCTCGCGACGCGGAGCGACCTCCTCAGCCCGAGCTCATTCCTAGTAGAACCAACTCGACCTCGCCATCTCAAAGACAGGCACTTCTCCAAACTGAAAGAACTGGCTAGCGAGGCGTGACTAGTGACCTGAGAGCCCGCTAGACAGAAGATCAATTCATGATTCTACCCAACAGACACATGAGGCCCACCTGTAGGAGGCAATCTACAATAGTCGAATTTCAGGATTTAGTCTGTCTATTCAAGTCTTGCACATTAAATAGTGATGTAATAGATTTACTACATGTACAATTACAATGGTAACCTCCTCTCCTCTATAAATACAGGAAGGAGATGAACATTAGAGAGGGAAGAGAGGCCTGTAAGCTGAAACTCTATAAAAATATTCTCGGATCAATACACTACCATGAACCTAGGGTCCGATGTCGCTCGGATTTGGCTGAACCATGTTAAAAAACATTGTGTTTCCCTTCTACTCTTCCCTCTTTTCTTGCTTATTCTGATGATTTTCTAGCTGAGAACCAGTTAACAGCTTGAGATCCTGAAAGAATCCCTTGTTGGCCAGAGTTTGGGTCTAAACCAAAATCCAACGTCAATATTGTGTAAGTGTGAAACAAGACAGAAAATACCCAAGATGGTGGCTAATAAGCCATGGGTACTTGTGAAGATAAAGGGAATATTCCCTTTGTTTTTCTTCAAAAGGTGCTACGACCATGAGATAGCCCATTGTCTTGAATGTCTAAATTTTTTTGCTAAAATAGGCTAAAAGCCTCACAATTTCTTTACCTTCCAAAGGGGTAAGAATTTCTAAAAATGTAAGTAAAGGTAAGATAGTAATTTAATGTTTGAAATAAAAATGTGTTTTAAAATAAAAACTAAGAAATGGGCCTAAGAGAGAAAACTTGTAAATAAGTAAAATGAGCTTGGCAAGAATGGTATTTCTTTACTTATTATTGAATGGACCTTATAAATCTTAGTTCAAAATGGCTATATAACACCTTGTGACTTATTAAGCCCCAATGAGCTCAATGAAAATGTGATGGGGGAGATTAGGGCCTAGTGCCATTTTAAGAGGGAGGATAAGAATAAATGGAGAGAAAATGTTAGAGGAGGGAGGAATAAGGATGAAGGGAGACAAAAGGTGGAACCATTATACCATTCTTGGTTACTTGATAATTTCTTCACTAAATGGTAAGTTTCTTAAAAATATGCTTAATAACATTTATATGGTTCCATTAAACTAATAAATCATGAATCATGAAAGGTTATAAGCTTGTAAATGCATTACTTCTAAGTTAGGTATTTTTAGCTTGAACCCATCAAAGTAAGGATTAGATAGTTTCTCACTAAATATTTTATACTCACTCTAGTTGTTTTTTCTTTTTTAGATATTGCAAAGGACTCTTCCACTCCTTAATAAGATGGATCCACCAATATTTTTCAATGATTGTTGGTGGTGGAATTTTGACACTATCCATGGTAACTTTAGAGTAGAACTTCACTACACACTTATGATTAGTAGGCATGGACCACAACTCTTGTATCTGGTTGAGGTGGTTTCCACTAGAGGCCCTACAACACCCTACTAAACATCTGAATATGATAATATGTATGACCTAAGTTTGTCACTTCACCTAGGACTTAACTCACCTTTCTTCTTTGTTACTTCTCATTATCCTATTTCATAATAGTGATGTAGTAGTAAAAAAAGAAAGAGAGGCATAATATATGATATGTAAGTATGGAGCCTTGTAGTATACAAGAAAGTAGAATGTCAAGTGTAAATGTGGCTAGTAGCTAAATAAGAATGGGCCTTAGGATTTTTTTTTTTTTTTTTTTGTAAATTGGACTTAGAGTTAGGACCATTGCAAAAGCTTAATTGGTTAACAAGGTCCTAGAAAGATAAGTAGGCTATTTTAAGTAATGGGTCACTAAGAAATATGTTAAAAATCTCCACTTGATTAACTAAAACCAATGGGCTTCATGATAGTATCCTATTTAGATAAATATAAGTATGTATATTAATATATGATAGTTTTTATGTTTGGTTAAATGCTAGAATTACTATTAGCTTTATTGACTAATACTTTAATTGAATAAGCATAATTCATGTTACTAATATTATGAGTAGTTTAGCAAGGAATTCAAGAAATAATTTTGGAGAAAATTTCCCCTAGGTTCTGGCTATATATAAAAGGGGAAGAAAAGTTTGTTTTGTTCAAACAAAGTTATAATGGAGTAGTTTAATAATAATAATAATTAATATATATTAATTTGTATTTAGTAAAGTTAATATTAATTTTAGACAATTATGTAATAAATCCTAGATTTATATATGTGCTGATAATTGAATCATGAAATGATTAGAAGATTAAGTAGCAATATAAGAGTATTTACATAAAACTTATACAAAAGGGGTAATAATAGAATAATAACATGGTAGAGTGAATGTATTAGACTAGTGAAGATATCAGAAAAGTGTCTTTACGCCAATCATGATCAAAGTGGAATTTCAGAGTGATGAAAGATATTTTTTTCATGTCATTCTAATCCTACGCATGTCAGAAGAATTCATGGACAAATTCTTTTAAGGAGGGAGAATTTGTAATGCCTAAACTCTTTTATCAGTAATTCTCATGAAATTTGTTTCCAAAGAATCACACTATTTTAGAACATTCAAAATTTATAGGTGTATTGTTTGTAAAATATATTTTAAGGAGTTTTTTGTAAATAATTTTATCCAAAAATTGAAAATTTCGTAGTTTTTTTTATCGTAAATGTTTTGATTTATTGAAATACTTTAGTAGTTGCTTTTTTTAAATGCTTTGATATATCATTCCAACTACATAATAATTATTTAGCTTAAAAAAGAAAATACACTTTAATCACATATGATATGACTCTAGTTTCAATTTACTTACTTGTGATTTAAAGTGACGTAAAGAGGTAACTTGTAATTTGCATCATTAACACTTTGTCGATCTGTGCTAATTTTCCATTTAAATCTAATGGATTTAGTCACATGCTAGTCATATTCTTCCTAATTAGCCTAAATTTGACCTTAATTTCACAACATTATTCTCGGTTTCCTCTTCCACCTAAAATTAAACCCTAAAGAAAAATTGCTTTTGAATTTCATAAAATTTCTTTGATACAATGTAGGGAAGAAAGAAGAAATTCTTTCATAGGCAAGAGACTTTCACATTCTACAAATCTTCGTTGGAGGTTTCAATCAATTCCTTCCTTCTTCCCTGCATTGTACTGAAGAAATCTTGAAGAATCAAAGGTAAATTTTTCTTTAGGGTTTTTGACTTAGATAAAAGAGGAAATTGGGAATAATAGAGGTGTAGTCAGGGTCAAATTTGGGTAATTTGGAAGTACATGACTAGTATATGACAAAATCTATTAGATCTAGATGGAAAATTAACAAGGTGGACAAAATATAAACAGTACAAACTATAAGTTGCCTTTCTATGATACTTTAAACCTTAGATAGATAAATTGAAACTAGGATCCTACCATAGATGGATAAAGTGTATATTTCTCAAAAAAATTGCTTTTTTATTTATGAAATTTATTTAATACATCTTGAATAAACTATGATCTCACAAATAATTGATTAGGAAACTTAATAAATTAGTAAATAATTAAATACTTATAGTTGATTTAATTATATGAGGTGTTCTTTATTTTAACTAGGGAATGATAAAGTAGTTTGATTAATAGCTATATTTATATTTTTAGTTTGACAAGTATATTTAAACTTTATTTAATGGATTAAAAAAATTGAGAGTGGTAATTATTAAACTCCATTTCATTATAACACTTATTTAATATGTCTTAATTAAATAGTTAGTGTCCTTCTTTTAAAACATTATTTCAATTCTATTTACTTATCTCTTAGCTTTTAAAAGAAAGCTTTCTCTAATTTATTTTAAAAAAAAAATAAATGAAAGCAATAAGAAAAGGAACTAATTGAGCCCTAGAATGCAAACTTGCTTTTTTTTTTCCTCCATGAGAGCCCAAGAGAGTAAAAGAGTAGAACCTAAGTATCTCTATCCCGTTATCCTTCAACTAGAGCTACCTTTTACATCGCGTCCCTCAACTCCAGCCATCGCTTGACATCAGCCCAACTGTTATGCCTTGTCATCATCCATCATGTGAGCTAACTAAACCAGATCATCCAACATTCTATTGAGCAGAATAGCTAACAATGAGTGGTGTCAACTGCATCATTTGAACCTAACACAACTGCCATCATTTTAGCTTGATTCGAGCTACCTAGGAGCTTTATAGAGGTCAGAAATCATACCTTGCCATTAATTTTATGTTTTACTACAAATTTCTTAGAGAATTTAAGGTAGATGTTCATAAACCCTAAACCCTACTTAGGTAAACTTAGAGTATTCTTGTAATTTTCAACTCTTCATTGAAAAATTAACAAGAACTTGAAGGAAGTTTAGCGAAATCTAACTTAATTTGAGAAACCCTAGGTATGTATCTTTGCTAATGACATTTAAATTGAAAAACCCAAGCTTTTATTTAGCTAATGTTACTATAGGATTAGTTGGAATTGACTAGGAAGTTTTAAGTAGAGAATTGAACTATTTTAGTGTCAAAATTTTGCTAGATTGTTAGATTGGCAAGTACATGTGGGTTTGGCATCTTGATTTGAAAAGTTAAACTTCAAGGAAGAGGACATTTTAGAGGTGAGCGAATAATTTATCTTCGTAAATTATCATGTTCATTAAATGCTATTTTTTTATTTTGATTTTTGTGCTATGACCCCTTTTAGGTTAAATAGATGAAATGTTATTTGAAAGTTAGTAGTGTATGTCAGAAGTTCTTGGTGCCATTGATATGTGGTTGTTCTTTTCTTTGAAATTGTTGATTGTATGAATTGGCATCCTTAGGTCACTTGAGTTGTGAGACTCTATTGAGCCAAAGTGGCAAATTACTTGATTTTTGCAAAGGGAAGTTGAATAGACTATATATATTATAAGTTAGAGTGAATTGCTCACTCTTTTCTTGTTGTATGGAAATTTAAACTAAGTATTCTAATAACGAATGTTGTAAAACTATATTATGAAATGAATAGGTATAATATCAACCTCCTTATCCTTACTTAAGTCATAAATCCTTCATTAGGCGAAAACCTTGAATTATCTTGGCATTGGTTTGAAAGACCTATGATCACAATTAGTCTAATCTATAACATGTTTAATCTCAATAATATAGTGGGTTAAAGGAAAACCTGATGAAAGAGACGTATAAGCCATGTTGCCTTTTGCTTTCTTGCCTTTTCAGGATAGTTACTAACCCTTTCCTTGTCACCCTTTTACCGTGTGCTTTCAATGGGACAAAACACACAAAATGATCTAAGTTAGGGTTAGGGCCTTCTCCTGATATTTATACTTTCACACTAATGGGCCTACTTTCCCATCATAGTAACCCAATAGAGAGTAAGCC
>JANHAO010026785.1:0-11001 GCA_026873985.1 Saraca asoca | reverse complement strand
TGTTAGAATAATTTTGTGGACTAATATAAATCATGTTTTCATATTAAAACTCAGATTTAATGTTTAAGTCAATTATGAGTATTTTGTATAAATAGCCTAATTAATTATATGATCCATTTTGTTTAATGGGCTACACCTATGTCAAGTGGACTGAGTTTACTAGGCTATTGTGTTGGGTTAACTGTTGATGGGTAGGTTAACCTAATAACCCATTAGGGTTGCACATGAAGGGTCCCTAGTCTCTGCTATAATATGTGTGTTTCTGCCTATTAAGTAATATGTTTTGTTTTTATCAATATTATGGCCAAGAGAGCAGTTTACCTCCATACTCAGAGCAGTTGTTTCCAAATTCAAGAACATAGATTCTTCAAGTCTTTCAAATAATTCTAAACCTTAACTACTGGTACATGCTATAGGTTCGCCTACAGATCTGACGTTTTTTGTGTTGTGAAATTTCTTCTAAGATTACAGAAATTTCTTTCACTCTCCACTTCAATCCATATTTTATAGAACATATCAGTGCTCTACACACAACTAAATTTCACAATTTAATAAATACAACAACTAAAATAATAGTCTCATGAAAAAACAATGGATGAGATGAATAAAGTCTTAATGTTGTGACATTTGATTCTGTGCAAAGTATTAGTTGTTGAAATATGAACATCAACTGCCTAAAATTACAAAAACATATGCTGGGTTAACCATTGGAACATGAAAATTTATGGTAGAGCTATAATAAAGCAAAGGTGGTAAACAATAGAAATGTGCTTGAGAAAAAGTGCATCTCTTGAGGGTTCATAACAGCATGACAATTGAAAAAGAAAAAATGGCATAAATAAGCAAGAAACAAACACAATACAAGTAAAACTTCAGAAACTTTCTGTTCTATAAAATTTTGGATCGTTTTCCCATATGTTGTGGTTTTTGTAAGATTTCATATTGTTAATTTGATGTGATGTTATTGACACAAAATTAAAATAACAAAGAAATACAATTTATTTAGTGGTTCAAGTTTATTTTATCTAATCATGATTGAAAATAATTAAAATTTATTTATTTATGATTTGTATCAGTAGTATTTTATTCACTTTAGTTATTTTTTTTCCAAAAGCAAAAAATATATATTTATATTTATGATTGTGCAATCTTCTTTTTCTCCCATCAAATCATAGAAGTTAATAATATATAAATAATAAATTTAACAATATATCTTTAAATTTCAATGATCTAGAAGGTCACTTTACTGGTCAAATGATCTATTTATAAACCGATGTTCATCATAATCTTGTTATTTGGTTTAATTTTATGACTTTAATAGAGGAAGAAGAATATTATATGAGAAAACATAAAAATTTCATTTAGCTTTTTGACAAAAAGTCAATTCAAGTAAATAAAGTGTTAACAAAGCAATATACGAGTAAATCAATTACAACAATCTAAAAAGTGGCTATGATGGCACCAAATTAATAGAATTGGCAAGAAGAGTTTAGGGTTTGTGGTGAGCAAAGTAACATGTAAAAAATGACCAATCCTCTCCCTAAACGAGTATGTTAAAATGGGGAATGATTGGACCAATTAAAATGGATTAAAAGTTTGATTTAAATGTTATTTTGATCTCTCTAAAATATAAATTAGTCAATTTTGATCTTCATATTTGATAACCCTAATATTTCAATTGTATTAAGTTTGATCCTTTCATTTGACTTGTATGCAATTACTAATAGAAAAGAGAAAATAAAGTTAGGTGAAATATTTTATCCAATGTGGTATGCATTATGTCTTGATTTACATATAGACATTGGTTGTTATTTTTTTTTTTCCTTTTTCAAATTCATTTCTATTTTGAATATGCAAAAAGACACTACTTCATTAGTAGCAAATGTGTATATATAAATAAGAACATAAAAATATGTCATGCTTAATAGAAATACTTCTTTTATCTCTATATTAGCTTTTCAATAAATAATTAAATGGAAGTTTAACATAAAGATCAAAATGAAACTAGTTGAAATATTAAGTGGACTAAAATTAAATATTTTAAATTAAAAATATTAAAATCATCTAACTTATAACTATAGGAGACCTGTTGATGGTAAAATTTGGTTCAGTAGAGCTAAATCTTAGTCAATAGATACAATTCCTGTTATTTCAAGCTGCACTATGATTGTAAATATTGTAGATAGACGCAAAAAGTAAGAAGAGGAGGAAAAAAATTGAAATACAGGATTTTTTTTAACGTGATTTAGCTAAATTCTGTTCATTGACCCCTATGTCTATGAATAATGTTATTACTGGATAAATATTTATTGTGTATATTGTTTTTATAGAGATTTCTCTTTTTCTAGCAAGCTCTCTAGCTCTTAGAACTCTCCTCTCCCTTTTACAACGAATTTCTCTTATCTCTCCCTTGAGCTATCACACAGAGTTCTATATAAAAAAGCTAATCTTGTAAGTCGGCTTCTGTAGACCTCCTATCAGTCAATCCCTGCAAGCTAGCTTTTTTTGGTTTGTGTGATCAGCAAGCTTTAGCTAGTTTCTGTAGTAGCTAACTCTCATGTGGACTAAGCCTCTATTAGTTGGGTCTTGTGTGCTCATTTCACATAATATCAAAAAATGCCTATAATGAGACTAAAATTGGATTTAAGTCTAAAAATTATTGAATTATAGCACAGTGATCTCATAACATTTGACAAATTTATTGCAATTAGAATTTCAAATGCGAAGAGTTACAAACTACTGTGATATTACTACTCCATGTTGCGAAGTCTTTCTTAAAAAAATATTTAGTCGTTAGTGCTATCTTTGTCAAAATTGCTGTATCTCTCCTCATCAAATTATGATAAGAATTAACACAAACACATAATTTGTTGTAACAAGACTGTGTGTCTAACTCCAGGTGGATGAGTCCTATTGCCCCCTTGAATCATTTTAATCACTTCCTTTCAGTCACGCTCTACAATCAATTTTTAAGAGCAATCTTGCAAAACAACTAATAGTATTTACGGATTCTCATATGGATTGTACTAATCAGGCACGGACGAAAGCTTTTAATCTTGTAAGAACAGAGATAGGACGAAAATCTATCCCATTTTAAATTTCGAAATGAACCAAAGAATCATAATCCCCGCTGTATATTACAAAAAATTTGTGAATTAGTTCGGGACTCAGTATCCTTTGCAAAAATAAGCAATTAGCAACTATAAATGAAATTTTAATAAGGGAAAAGTCCTGAGTTAAAACCTATGATGCACCGATATTTCATATAGCAACCGTGTTCGCATGTCGAAAATATTTTCGACACCGACACTCATCGATATTGACACGAAACGTGTTGGGACAGTGTCCGTAATTTCAAAAAGTTTAAACACTCATTCTTTATTTCGACATGCGTGTCAAGTTCGATTCTGGGACCGTATTCGTAATTTTAAAAAGTTCGGACACGCATTCTCTATTTCAATACGCGTGTCAAGCTCGATTTCCAGCTTATTATTTATTATGCCTTATTATTTAATATTATGAGTACTTATTTTCATATAAAAAATAATAATTATAATATATATATTTATAAATAAGCATAATATTTTTTAATATTTATAAATATACTCCTATATTTTTATTATTTACACTATTCTCACGTGTCGGTGTCCTATATTTTTTGAAAATATAGTATCCTTGTATCTGTGTCTGTATTTTTCCGTGTCCATGTGTCAGTATCCGTGTAACATAGGTTGAAACTGAATCTTTCTTCTACTGTTGTCATGTCTTACTCTATTCAAAGATTTGATAAGTATTATTTTAGTCTTATTTTGTTATGTTTAATACATTTTAAATAGGGATTTTAATACAAGTATTTGCAAATTATATATTTAGATTTAGAGAAAAATGCAAGGACCTTTCCAAAAGTTTTTTGAAATTACATAAACTTTCTTTCGAGTTTCAAAATATACACACAAATCTCCTTTAAATTTTGATACATTTTCTCCTGGTTAAGTGTTTTCATTTTTTCAACTGTTTAAACCTTTCGTCTGTGACCAATCAAAGGATGCCTTTTTACCATAAAATGTCAATTTTACCCTTTTTTTTCATTATATAAACATATACATTCATTGTTAAAACTCATTTGTATTTTACATCGGAGAAATCTCCTCAAACACGTAACTTCATTGTCGGAACCCATTTTCATTCAATTCAGATATCTTATAAAAAAAAAAAAAAGATAGTATGAAACCTTTTTCTTTTTCTTTTGTAAAATTCAACAAGTTAAACTAAAAAATAAAGTTATCAAAAGATTTTACTTATACTCGAAAGAGAGATGAGAGAAGGCATTCAGAAGTTGTCAGTCTGAAATTTAGGGACATTTTGGTCATTGGAGATAAATTTAAATCAAAATTCTAATTTTGAGGGAATCTTAGTATCAAAGAAAATATTTTTAACGGAAAGCTTTTAATTAGGATAATCATAGATTTTGAAATTATTCGAAAGATCTATACAATTTCAGCACATCTTAAGGAAAGTCGATGTTTTTTTTCTTTTTCTTAGATTTATTATATACTTTGTGAGCATTAAGTATAAGTGCATGATGGATAGCATATCAATTTAAAATGAAATAATAAAAGTATTTAAAATAGTCAATGATTAAGCTAAAATGCATCAAATCTTTTTATTATTATAAAAGTTATAACACTCACCTCATCTAAATACATTATCTAACAAGTGTCTTCCTTTTATTAAAAAAGAGCAAGTAAGAAGAATATTTAAATTTGTTTATTCTTTTTATTTCTATTCTAATTCAAATCATACATATAATTTCTAAATTTATCTATTTTGATAATAAATTATTTATTTGAATTATATATAACTAATTTTTAATTTAATTTTTATTAATCTTACTACTATTAAATTATTGAATTATTAATTTAATTTTTAAAATTTCTCTATTATGAAATAATATTTTGATTTCTAACTTTTAAAATTTGATGATTTTTAAATATTTAATATTAAAAATAAAAGTTAAAAATATTTCAATATTTCAATATGTTGCATAATTTAAATTTTAAATAATTTTAATAATATTTCTATTATTTTCAAATTATAAATCACTTTAATAAATATTATATCTCTTCATTTTTATATGAAATTTATCTATTTCAAAAAAATTATTTAATAATATCATCTACGTCTGATTTTTAATTTAAATTCAATCTCAATTTAAATTTAATCTATATGTGTTAAATAAATTATTTATAAGTAAACATTTAAATTTACACAGAAATAAAATATTTATCAACACATTCCTAATAATACCTAATTATGATTTAATAAATAACATCTATCTAAAAGTTCTCATTTTTAAAATTTTAAATATAAAATATTAAATTTGATATTTCATAATTTTTTTTTAAAATTTTTATCATTTTTAAATATTTATTATAATTTTAATTTAAAATATTTTTGAAACTTCATAAAAAAATATTTTTAAAATGTATATTTTTTTAAGATAATATATTAGTTATAATAATATATAAATTCTAATTAATAAAATAATTAAATCTTCTGATATAAAATAATCAATTTAAATTTTTAAATAAAATTTTATGTTAATATGTTAAGAAATTTTTTTTGAAAAGATGAAAATAATTCAAATAATAATTTTAATTAATTTGAAATAATAATATAACAATCTTATTAAATTAAATAAAATATAATATTTTTTCACAATTAACACGAATATAATCATATCATTATATAGTCATTTAATACATAAAAATATGATGATGATTTATTTATATTAGAACACATTATAATTTATAATTTAAATTTTTATTATAAATTATTATCAAATAAAATTAATTAAAGTTGTACATAGACAAGATACCAACTATTCCCATATAATTTAAACGATGTACATATAACCCTTTTAACATTAATATATATATATATATATATTAAATCCTATTATACTTTCATTTGCGCACATTTTATCAATATCTGTTAACTTTTCATTCAAAAATTTAGTGTAACATTTACGTGACCGTCACATAATCATTAAAACACTCTAACCCATGTGTCAATTTACCATAGTCTTAAAAACTGATTCAATAGTCCAAATATGTTAATTTTTTTGTATTGCCTCTGGCTCTTTCTTTGTCCGCATGCCTTGGGATTTTGATAATATTACTGTTTAATGGAATTGATAGGAAATTTCAGCTTTCCTGTCTGTGGGCCTAGGTACTTTTGTTTAGAATTATACCAGAAATAATGGTGACACTCCTCTCTTTAATGGATGGTTACGCCATTCAAAATAGTTGCAGATTTGAAGTGATCATCTTTGCCGTAACGTGAACAATCAGAGAATCTTTCCTAATTCTCAGTGGTCCACACAATAACTGAGTGACATTGGAGACCGCAATAACATATATGACATTTGGATAAACCTTCATCTTCTTAGAGTGCTTCTTTTGTAGAAACGAAATACATCCTATTTTGCTTGGCTTGCTTTTGTGTGTGTGTGTAGCAGCATTCTAGCGTTTTGGAGAAATAGGTACGGATTAACACCGGTTGTGATCTAACACAGTTTGATACGAGTGAATTTAGACTCAAAATTCTGACTTATATTCAAATTAATTAAAAAATTTTATTCAAATTTGAGTCAAATTAAAATTATATATTATTTGACTCGGTTCAATATTTTGTTTAATTGAATCAAATGAATCAAAATCTCAAATAAGTAAATCTAAATCAAAATGAGTTAAATTAGTTTGTATTATTAATTCGTTAACTTGACTCATTTAATTTATTTAATCTAAAATTATATAGAAATAATATTTAAATTCATTTAAATATATTACTTAATACATAATATTATATTTAATATCATGATTTATTTTATAAATATTATTAAGAAATATTTATAAATAATAATTAATTTATTGAATTAATTCATGAATTAAACAAGTTGAATTGATCATAAATTGAATTTAATTTTGTTTAATGAATGAATCAATCTTTCATATTCAGGTTTAACTCATTTGATTCATGAACCCAACTCATTCGAGTCATTTTTTGAGTTGAATCACAAGTAGTTCAAGAGTTGATTCAGTTCATTTTCAACCCTAAAAATAAGCTAAGATGGTAGTAATATTGGGGATAAGGAATTAAGTTTTTGAGTTTTCAAAGGTGTTATCTTTAGCCCTTATTTTTCTAAATTACGTAAACTTGTATTTTGATAATAACAAACGATTTTGATTGAGCTGAAGTGATTTATTTTCAATTATTTTTTTGTGGATAACCTTGGACTTTAGGTTGAAGATGTAGTTTAGGCTTTGCTTTACATATTATGTAAAGGTTTAGAATTATTAAAATTAGTTCAAACGTGAAAGTTCTTATGTGGTAGGTTTGCCTCTTGCTTTTAAACAATTTTTTTTTAAAAAAAAAAAAACTATACCAAATATATTCCAACATCTTATTAAATGATTTATCATATGTATTTAGCTTGAAGTTCAAAATTTAGAGTGTTTTGATAAGGTTCAAAACAATTAAAATGGTTTGAAGTGTCCTGCAAAATTTTAATTTTTATCTCCAGACTTTATGATTTAGATCGATATTTTTAAAATGTTTTCACGATCATGCTTGAGAGAACAAGACAAGCATTCATGCCTTGAATTCGAATTGAGATTTTAACTAATTTTTGTGCGATTCAAATTAACTCTTCAAATTTTGTTTTATGATTCTGATTGCATGCATTCCTGTACTTACCAAAGGTTTGCAACTTCATGCAAGTAGAATCAAATTTTAAACTACTTTTTAGTGATTCGAATCAAAGCCTTCAAATTTGAATCTTATAATTCTACTCAAATTTCAAATTTTGAATTCATGATCATGATTGTACATTCAGTTTTACATATAATGACTAGTTTTTTACTATGTGTTTTCATTTGTTATAAATATTCATGTCACACATTTTCTCAAGGTGAAAACCCAACTATTCAAAGGCAAACTCTTTTCAAATATATCTATTTTTCAATTCTTTACATTTTCTTTTACATTTGAACTAAATTTAAGTGAATCTAATCGTAGTGTGCTTCATCTTTGTATTTTGAGTTGTTGAGTTCTTGCCAAGTTTCTTTTGTAATAAAAAATCAAAACACTGTCGAATTTTCTAGGGATAGCCTAATTAAAGGTAGAAGAGTGGTTGAGTTATTTTTTTTAATGAGAATCTCAAAGAGATTGCATTTGTAGTTGAACAATTGGTGTATTTTCGACTTCTTCAAGTGTCAATCCAAACTCAAAGGTTTTGATTATAGTGTATTCGAGCTTAGTTGAAAGTTTGGAAGTGAATGTACGTCTTAAAATCGATTTTTCAAGGGGGAACCACCATGAATCAGTGTTTGAATCTCCCTATCTTTACTTCTTTACTTTTTGCGCTGTACTTTGCTTAAATTCAATATTGTTCATTTTCTTGTTGGTTGTTGATATTATGTTGGTTGGAGTTTTTATGTTATTTGTGGGTAAACATTTTTTATTTCCAAGAGAATTTATAGTTTTTGTTAAATTTTATAAGAGGTTTGAAATAAATTATTTTAAAATTGTAAAATTTTAAAATCAATTTATCCCCTGTTGATGAAATCTATAGTTACAAAACGGAATAGGATGATTTAATGATCAAGTGAGTATTTTGTTAACTTATCAAATGAAAAGTTAAAGACGTAGATAAAGTGCACACAAATTGAAATACAAAAGGTTTGATGCAGTTGAAGGTGAGAGAGTTATATACATATCATTCAAAATTAAGGAAAAATTAGTGCATTTAACTTAATGATTATGTGGGAATTAGAAATCTACATATGTGCATTTGAGATCAATAAATTCATAGTCTTTCAATTCTAAATTTATATATTTTTTTAATTTTTAATAATTTTCCGAAAAACACAATGCCACGTGTTCTTTACAAGTAATATAGATTAAATAAATTTTATTGATAAAAAAATATAAAAATAAGAGTGTGTTTAACATAAATAACTAGTTTGTAAGTTAGCTTTTAACTTATAAACTATTTGATGAAACTTTACAAGTTATAACTTAGTTTTTTTATTCAATAAATTAATTTATCAAATACCTCTTTTACTTGTTTTAATAGCCTATTGTGTACCTCAATCATCCTCTAAAACATATTTTATCTCTACAATGAAACAGGAGACAAAAGAAAGATGATCTGGATTCACCTTGCACTTTGCCATTCCTAGTCAAGAACCACAAGTTTTGTACAAAATTCTAAATTTTTTCCAAAAGAATAGCAACTTGTTATAGTAAATCATCATATCCATCAACATCAAAACAATAATAAAAAAGAAATGAGCATTCATACGTTTTTTATAACCTATATTGCTAAAATTTTATAAAAGAATTCTTATAAAAATTATACTTTTTACTAAACAAAAAATTCATAAAATTCTTGAGTACATGTGAAATTAAAAACCACAAATACATAAAAATATAAATTTAAATTCAAAAGTGGATATAGAAATATTACATCTTTTAATAAAAAGTACACCATCTAATAAAAAATGTGAGATTCATATTAAAATTCAATCTCTTTGTAAAAGAATATAAAATAAAAGTGAAAAATAAAATATGATAATAGAAAAATGAAAAAAAAATACATTGACATCTCCTGAGGTATATAAAAATTACACATATCTCCTTTTTAATTTGAAAATTTACATTGACCTCCCCATGAAACACCAACACAAAGACCCATTTTAAATTTTTTGGTTAATTTTCTGTCAAAATAAACATTTTCCATTGATAGATGGTGTTATTTGACTAGTCAATACCTAAACTATCCCTTGTATGATTTAAATTATTTTTTCACAAAAATGTGTTTGAGAGCAATTTTTTTGTTAGCAATTTTAATTTTTCCATCATCTATTTTTTTATTAGACAAGAAAAGTCAAACAAAAATGAATTATAGCAAAAAAAAAATGTTCTTATCATATAAGAAAAAATTGAACTCATTTTTTAGAAATAAATATTGAAAAATTATGTTCATATATAAAAAAATTAACAAAAAGAAGGGACTCATAACCAAAAAAAAGAAAAGGCTCATACCTTACAAATAAACAAAAGAATTTCACATTTAATAAATAAGTTAAAAAATGATGAGAAAATAACATAAATTTATATACTAATTTAAATATGAGAAAGAAAATACATTAAATCAAGAAGGAAAAAAATATATGAGAGAGTTTTAATCTCACTTTAACCATTGGTTTTCTAAGATAAAAGCTAATTTTTTATTTTGATTTTAAAGATAATGTAATAATTAAATATTATTTGATTTAAAAATCTTATTTTTAACTTGATAAATAAATATTTGAAGAATACTTTATTATATTTCTAATAAAATATACTTAATTTTGAGAGAAATGTTGTATAATTTTCGTATGGTGTAAAAAAAATGGTGGATCTTTCTCTAGAAAATATTAAAAAATGCATGACTTGGTTTTGAAGCAGCGTGGCAGGTTGCTTTGTCATGGCTCATTATTGTGCTTTCTTCATAAGCTTTCATTGTCCTGTAGCTTTTATTACCCACCCCACTCCAAGACAGTCAGTGGTACACGAGGGCAGTTTGTACTTCGTACTGCAATACAAATTGTGAGTTTGTACTGCAATTTCCTTACCACTATTGCTATTCAATGGAAGGTACAGCACCTTAATACTTTGCTTGGAAGAAGGAAAGGAAATGAAAGAAAAAAGAAAAGAAGATGAAAAGAATGAAAAATAATTTTTTTCTGATTGATTGGATGGAAATGGGGAAGAAAAGAAGTGGAAAGAAATATAATAAAAAATAATTTAAAAAATAAAAATAAAAATATAAAATTATAAAATTATGTAATATATGATTAAAATATATAAATATTATATTTAATTTATTATTATAAGCACATGCTATTATTAAAAAAATATATTAATATTTATGTTTTAAAAAAATTAATTCCT
>JANHAO010026784.1:0-10999 GCA_026873985.1 Saraca asoca | reverse complement strand
ATGAAATCTGCTATTCTGGTTTCTCGATGACCTTTAAGATTCTTAGAAAACCCGTGTCACATACGCTCTACGCAGAAAAATAAATTAAAAAAAAAAAAAGAAATGGGAGATCGAACTGCCGTGCCTGCCTGCCAGTGCCGACCATACCAAAAACCCATAGAAACCACGTGCACTTGACGGTGATAAATGAGAAAATCACTTCCATATTCATGTGTTTTAATGAAATTTCTTCTTAGATTTCCCCTTTTTTTTTTTCATGTAGTGTAGGCCCGTAAGATCTACTCCAAATCAATCTCGACATGTGCATTGGGAGTAAAATTGGGATTTATCTCCCTAGAGAAGACGGCTTTTCAAAAACCCAACCCATAACCCATTCCCTTCAGATCAATTAATGATATTTACAATAGCTAGTGTTTTGATAATATTCAAATTAAGATTAGTTTTTGAATTTTTTTATAATTTTACACACTTTATGTATAAAAAAATTAATTATAAAAGTATGTATTTGTATGAATTTCTTTTCGAATATCGAAGTATAGTTTCATTTGCGATCATATACGGTATATTTTTCCATTTATTTTTCACAACTCCATAGCTGGTTGCTTTGGGATCTCTGCTTTGGCTTCATGTAGAAGATGCGACTACCAACCATGAACCAAACCAATCAACAATGAAGAGCTGAACAAACAAATCTTTCTATTTTGTAATTTGAAGCTCTGAAAAGCATGAAGGAAGGAAATTGAGTAACAGAGCAGATGGTGGGACATGCTTCAGAAAGGGCACACAGCACCTGATCTATGCATTTCCCATCAATTTCCGTACTTTCAATTAGTTCAAAAATCAAGTCTAGCGATTCAACGGACAGCCCTATTAAAAGATGTCATATAACTAAAGGAACAAGCAAAATCAAATACCCTTCCTTCATTTTCTCCCTAATAAGATTCAAAATCACTATCTAATCTGGATTCACTCCTTCTTACCAAGTTCATCCAATGCAATCCACAAAACCCCAACAAAAGTGCTGTAACTATGATGAATTCATCTTGTTACTTTTCACAAACACTTAATAAACAAATTGGGAAGAGCTAAGTAAGGCAGAGAGCACTATTCATTCCAACACAGATAGACAATTGCCAAGTTGCATTACTATAAAATACAAGAAACCACTTACAGCATCAAACTAACAATATTGAAATTTAAAAAAAAAAAATCTAAAATTTAGGGCCTTCTTGCCCCAAATCTCCTATAACAGACTCAAATTTCATTTTTTTTTCTTATCAAATTCCAATTTCTCAGCACAGATCCATTAGCTAGACAATTTCATCCACAGTTCATAATAAGTCCCCTTGAAACCCAAAAAAGTATTAAAAAATCAAAATTAATAAAAAGAGAAGCAATTGATTGGGTTGATTGTTGGTAACCAATCAGGAATCGATGAACGTTGAATATCTAAAAGGAGAACTTCCAGATCTTGATTCGAAGATCGACCTTACACTCTGAGTCTGTGACCGAAGCCACCGACGGAGTTTTCCCACTGGGTACTGTTCCTCTGATTCCGTCACACGTGACTCTGATTCCCACCTTCTTGCTCTTCAACCACTCCATCTTCAACTTCACCTTCGTGTCCATCTGAATCTCCACTGGGAATCCCTTCCTCTTCTTCAGGCCCGATCTCAGTGAAGTCAACGAGTCAGTATCCAGATCTTGCGAAAATGTGAGAATTGATCGGAGACTGGTCTGGTTGTTCTTGTCGGAAGTGAACGCCGTCAGAGAACCGTTTCCGATTTGCACCGAATCGGAGAAGGCAGTGACTGAAAATGGGTCATAGAAGAAAGTGAGGTGGTTGTTTGGATTTTTAGCAATAAGAGTAAGGTTGAAAAGGGTGGTAAGGTGGGAGGAACTATCAGGGGAAGTGGTGAGGTTCATTTTGGCAATGCGGAGATTGGTGATGGAGAATTGAGGTTGGCGAGGACGGTAGAGCACGTAAAGTGCAGCACCGACAATGGCAGCCAGAAGAGCGAGCGCGAGAAGAATGAGAATGGTCCAGAAGCAACAGCAGCAGCAGATATTCCGGTTGGAACGATGGCGACGGTGGTAATTGGATCGAGGCCGATAAAGCTGGCGATTTGGATTATAAAGCTGGGATTTTATAGGGCCTGCTGTTCCATTGGTGGCGGCGGCGGGTGCAGCGGTGCCGTTAGTACCGTTGGCATTGGGTTTGGAAGATGGGAAGACTCGGTCTGTCATTCTGGGATCTGTTTGAATGGTGAGAAAATGTGAGATTCAGGACAATGAAGAGAAAATGTAAGATTATGCAGAGTAATGGAGTTAGAGTGGAGGGAGAGAGAGAGAGTAGAGAGGATGTGTGAGGCTGAGAAAAGAGGAAGCTTTGTAGAGGGAAAAGAGCGGGTGAAGAGAGGAAGGGATAGGTACCCAAAACCAAAAGGGATGCTTCCACCTCACCAAAAATGGAATCTTTTATTTCTTTGGGTTAACTCCTTTATTTTCTTTCTTTTTCTAATTTGTGTGAGTTGGATTTTTGATGTTCATAACAAGCCTTGATAGGCAAGGTTTGTCTGTCTCTTCTATGTAATTTTCCTCATCTTTTTACTATAAGTTCTACTGCAAACACTCACAGATTAAATTGTGAATTTTAGACCTATTTATCACGGGAGACGTAAAATATAAGGGATCCCATTTTTTAAAATATTATTATTATCAGTTATATTAAAAGTTTTATATGAATTTTTAAATATAATCAATATATAAAATTATAATTCCATATATTGTATCACTACTATTTTCAAAAAAAAAAAAACTTTTTGTAAAGAACTTATACAAGTATAAAATGTTTGTATAAAAAATCTTAAATTTTTGTGTACTTCTTAGAGTATAATAATATTTTATTATTTAAGCTTTTTTTTTTTTGGTAGGTTGGTTTGGAGATTGTGGCGTTTTGGCATTGACAACATGTGATTGAGTGAATTTTGAGGAAAACCAAGTCATTGGGGTCCGGAACTTATTACAAGTCCTTATCCAGTAGTTTCTACAGAGCATTTGTTTGTTCATTTTTCATTTTTCTTTAATTATTTTTACATCAGACTGATAAATGAACAGAGAGTTGAGATTGGAGGCTTCGATAGCACGTCGTCAAACAAACTGAAATTTCTCTTTCACATTTGTCCACGTCATCTCAAGAACCACAAGCAACCCGCCGAAATTTCATGGCCACATTCGATTTTTGCTTCCTGCTTCTTTTTCTTTATTAACAAAATGGTGGTTAATTTCGTAATATTGTTTAATTAAATTATATGATAATTTCGTATTAGTCTCTCCCTTCCTCTTTATTTGTATGATTAAATTAATTAGTTTTAGGAAGAAAATGTCTTGATTTAATAGTTTACGTTTTATAAAATATCAATGTAGAATGATTGAGTATTTATTAAGAATATTAGGGATAAAATTAAGAAAATAATGAATAAATTCTTGATAATTTAAAGAAACGAATAAAATTAGAAAAATAGAGGAATTAGATTTTTACAATCAAGATGTTAATTTTTTACCGATAAATTGTATAATAAATGAAATATTTATAAATTCAATGATAAATGTTACAATTTACAAATTTTTAATTTTTTTGGAAAGATTAACAAAACTTTGAAAATTATAAAAAATGTGAAATCTTTCACAAAATTTATAACTATATTTAAATATGTGCCTTGAATATATAAAAATAAAACCCAAAGTTAATTTTGATCCACTATTCCAAAATTTTATAGTGTTTTTGGAGCAATAAAAAAAGTTAATTTTTAATTCTTTATTTAATTAAATTGTTTTATATTTTAAAAGTATGTGATGAACTATATTTTTTATATAGAGAGTTTTTCTTTTTTTTTTTTAATTTAGTAAATTTTATCCATTTACTTATGATTAATTATTAACTGACAGCTCATATTTTAATTATACAAAATCATGTCCTAATTTGGAAAAGTAAATTAAGGAAAAAAAATTTAAGCCGTTCTCTCTCCTCTTTTTATATATCAATATTATTTCTAATATTATACCTTTTTAATATTTATTCTTTTTTCCACAAACCAAAGAGGGAAAAACATTTATATGTTATTATATACTTAACTTATGTCTATTAATTTAATATAAATAAATAAATAAGTAAGTAAATAAATAAATAAATATGTGATGATATTAAATATAATTAATTAAACTTTAGATAATTATATTCTTATCTTAATTATATTAATATAATTTAATCTTAAAATAAAAATAATTAAATTAATTTATTTCTTATATTTATTAATATTAATATAGTTTTTTATATTATCTTACATTTATAAATCAATTCAATAATTAATTTTATTAAATATTTTTAATACAGTCAATTAATTTAACAACTTTCTGTTAAGATTTAATAAAATAATTATGAGTCATCTCATTCTTTTCTTTATTTTCTTATCTATTAGATAAAGATAGATACAGACTTTTTATAAATCCCATTATACATTAAAAAAGGTTTTATATCTCACCGTATATGAAAATTTGACGTCTATCTCTAGGGTTTAAAAAACCCAAAAAGAAATAGTATAAAGTCCATTTTTATAAAAGTTTATTTTTTTAAGACTTTTCTTTTGTTGGCAATCAATTCACCACTTCTTTTGCTGTCATTTGACTGTGATCCAATCATTAACAGCTGGTGAGACAAATAGTCTATGTGGTTGACATATCTCATTTTTGTGTTAGGTTTAAGTTGATGTGATTTATTAATTTTTGACGAAATTTTTACTTTTTTATATATCAGATGTGAGAAAAAATTGACTGTGCTTTGATTGTACATTTGTCATTTATATTAAATCCATGAGAAAAAAAAACCTTTTTATAATATATAATGTATTATTTCTCTTCTATTTATCGAAATATTAATTCTTTAATTAAGTTAATGGACATGATAAATATGCAGTTAGTATATGTAAAAAAAAAAACTTGGTAAGTCACAGCAGTGACATAATAAATCAGCATGGATTCCAAATTTTACACTTCAAAAAAAAGGGGAAAAACAGCATGAAATTCTCTACTTTTTTTAGTTCTTAGTTCTTATTACAGAAGAGAACAATAGAAAAAGGAAAAAAGGAGTCTTGCTAACAGCATCAATTTTTTTAAACTATTAAATATATCACATCTTCTAATTTTTCTGAAAATTTATTATAACATCACTTTCTTAGAAATGATTTAGGTACATATCAGCTGGATAATATAGGCGCCAAGCTTAAGAAAAACAAGAGAGGAAAACTGTTATCTCTCTTTCTTTTTCTTTTTTTTTATGTGTTGCTGACGCCTTGTGGACATTTATTTTTTATATTTATATTGATTGTGTGTTATTTTTATGATATTTCTTAAAATTAATAATATAAATTAGTAGAGTTTTTATACTCAATTTTAAATTTAAATGTCATAAATATTTTGATGAACATTTTTACTTATCAAATGAGCATGGTGGTCGGAAGCACCTCCAAGAAAGCTCAAGGAATAGAGACAGTTAAAGTCCCTCCAAAACTCAAAAAATCATTTCTATAATAAAAGTAAAGTGTTCAATAATATTGAATTACATTAGTACCTAACTATTGATTTATAAATGATGAAAGGGGCGCAATAGTCTTTATTCAATCATTACCCTTTGTGGATCAATCCAAGTGAAGTTAGATACTACTTGCATTTTATATTATTGAATTATTAATTTTATATTCATCCTATTTAACTTGAAACTCTCCAACTAATTGACCTGATAAATGAGATAAAGCAAATAAGTTATAAATAAAATAACTTTGGGACACACAACAAAAGTGATTTGCTAAGTATGTTCCAACGATTGGATTAGTAATTCAATATAATTTCAGTAAGTGTATAGAAGATTATCTAAGAAAATGGATACTTGTTAGTATATACAAGTATTAAATATGCCAATTGACGTGTTCTTGGATAAATAAGATACTACCATGTGTTTACAGCATATTGATAACATCAATGAGAATTTCATCAAATGGTTGCTGGTGTCATATTATTCATACAAACTTAATAATATCATTTGTCATGTGTTGGTTGGTTTGCGAAGTTCTAGATTAAGTTTGTACCTTAAGTCACTCGATTGAGTGTAATGGTCAATCAACATGAGATAGCTTATGTCAAATGCTAATTCTTCACCTGGCCTAATCGATCAACTATTGATCAAACGACAAAAAATCATAGATTATTTTATATTGTGTCATTTGTCATTTGCCCTCTCATCAAGTGACACGACTAGCTTGTTTAGTAGCGTTTTGATTCCCCACCAATCAAGCTATTAGTAACGATAGTTTTGGCATCTCAAGAGATCTCGAAACTTGGAATGGTCATTTTGACAACATGAATCACCATCCAAACGATTCATTCCATCATTCCCTGATTATTGAATTCTCCTCGCATCTCCTATAAAACCCCCTTGGCTTTTCTGGAATCATTTTCACTTCCTTACTTTGAACCTGAACCTTGCCACTACTACTTGTGACCTTTCTCATGGGCAATATTCTCCTAGATTCAACCTTGCCATAACAGCTCCTTATAGGTAATTTTTCTCATTTGTTTTTGTGATGTTTTGTTTTATATCTCTGCATTTTTCTACAATGTGCCGACTGCAATGATGTCTCCATCGTGGTTGTGCTATACATCAACCAGCCCTTTCTCAGCTCACACCAAAGAGATTAGTGCTTAGTCTTACGTGACTTTTCTTCTTTCTTTCCTCTCTTCCTTCTTTTTTATTGATGTCTTCTATTGATACTTGATCATCCTTTTTTTTTTATTGTCTTTTTCTTAATTTATGCTCATTTTAATTATTGTTATTTTTCTTTAAAAGTGGCCTTTGTCATTGTACTTTTTACCTTGTGTTTGGTAGCTTGGGTGGCCCTATCAACCTCTCACCCATTTCTAACTCTTCATTTGATCTCAAGAAATACTCACTTGAAAATATCATAATAAATAAACTTATGACTCTTGAGTTTGTCATTTCACGTGTTAGTAACAATCCATCGGGATGCTAATTTTTTAAAGACAAATAAAAATGAATATGAATTTTTTTAATTTATTTTTTAAAATACTAGGTTTCACTAAAAAATTATGAATCTTAAAATAGGATCAGAATCTAATATGATAACTACAGTTGTTATTGTCGCAACCAATCGTTTACCAACTTGGAGCACAAAAAAATTTAGGATTCCACCAATTTAGACGAACAAATATAATAACTGCAATTACAATTATTACATTAAATTTAAATTCTTTAAAATAAGAGATTATTTTTTCTATCTCCTAAATTAAAAAAACTTAATAATGTAAAAAACTGAGCAATGCAGATGGGATAAGAACACTCACAAGAAGTCAATAGGTCAAAAGTGGAAGCTTGGGATATTGTTTGTTTTGTAGCGTGTGTTGAAGCTGCCTGGGTAATTCAATCGGCGTCATTAGACATTGACATTAATTATGTATATAGATAAGTTAGGTAATCATGGTCACATGTTGCATTTGCGTGACGCCAAAGTAAATAATTACCTTTCACTTTCCCATTCCCTGATTTCTAAGTCAGATTCCAGAGACTCCCAATGTTTTCTTTATTTCTTTTCGCCTTCATGGTAATTACAATGCATCTCATTAATTACCATCTATTTATTACATTTCATAATCCTCTAAATCATTAATCTTATATTGTTCCAACGTTACCTTCTATGTTTTTCCATTTTTTTAATATGACATTAAGCTTTTTTTAGTTTTGTCTATAAACTGGTCAAACAAGTTTACATACACTAGACATAATGAATTTATGATTCCAACTCAAAATAATAAGGCTTTTACTATTTGAGTCAACATGTGTTAATTTTTTTATTATTCAATCCTCCGTAGAATTTAAGTTCAAAATAATGTTTTTTTTTTCTTGTTTCTAAACATGCACAAACATAAGTGATTTATTCATATAATTACTTAAGTAAAGATCCATTGTTAAACAAGTGTTATCCCAACGACGAGGGGACCCCGAAAAGAAACCAGAAAGTTTACGGAAATGTAATAATGTAATCATGGAGCAGTGCCAACAGCCAAATGATTGTGAAAATAGGAACCTTCTGATTTTCAAAGGTTTTGTCCCTTTTTATTATTATTATTATTATGGATTTTATTTTAAATTTATATATATACAATGAATTAATCATTTCTACTATTATAAAATAAAAATAATAAGCAGTCATAATACAATTGTTCCCAAAGGAATATGAGTAGTCTCAATTTTTCAAGGTAATTTAAAAAAAAAATTAAATATGTGAATTTTGAAGAGGGATGAATATAAAAATATTTTTGTATTGAATTGAAGTGACGGGTCTCAATTAAAAAAAATGGAAAATCCTTTTAATTTTAAAATAGTTATATTTAATACTGATAAATTATTAATTTTTACAATCATTCATTTTTAATTTTAAAATTATTACATTTAACACGTAACTTCCATTTTACAATTAATTTGAGAGAACAAATGTGCTTGATTTGATATAAAATTTAGTAAAAAAAAATCAAGTATAGTGTGAAGATCTTATAATTTAAATTTGAGAGTAATATAACTTTATATTATTCTTTTTTTTTATTTTTGAGATATTTTGATCATTTTGACATAATTTGATTGTACAGAGCAAGTAGGAAAGTCCATGAACATAATTTTTATATTTTTATTTTTATGTTGATATAATATGTCACTTAAATTCTTTCTGAAGTTATTAAAAAAATCTTATATAAATATAATTTATTATTTATTTATAATTAAAAGAAATTGATTATAAAAATTAATAATTTATAAATATTAAATATAATTATCAAAATTAAAGGAATAATTTATATTTTTTATTAAAATATTGCGGGTAGCAAAACTTGTTTCTTTTTCTCCTTGAAATGGTAGGAAGTTGAAAAAGTTGGAAATCAAGAATGAGATCCATTACAAGCGACAAAGAAAAAGCATGAGAAACAGGCAAGGAAGCATATCTTTGCGACTGCACGTGGTATGCGTAAACTTTTTGGCTAAAAAGTCATCAAGTTGGATTTATTGTTAAAGCAAGACATTAAACATTGAAAATTGCATTCTTTACAAACCCACTAGTTTGCCTGTCTACTTTTAGCGCATTCTTTTCTGTGTTCTCGCATCCAAAAAGTAAAACTGACCAACAAATGCATAGTTTGTTGCACTGTTTCACCTTCATTTTGCAGCAACATTTCAGGAATAATTTCCCCAGTATTTTCACATTTTCTATACCTCAACTTTGACACTGATTTTAATTTGATTTTTGACACAACCTAAAATAAATATATCTTGTCTATCATCAGTCAGTTAGCCTAAAAAATAATTGAGTGGGTTCAAATTCGATAAGATGATCTACAATAATTTATCACTAACAAACCACCTAAAAATAGTAATTTAAAAATCATTTGAGATCGTTCAATTGGACCAAGAATTGGCCAAACATGATCAATCCCAAAACATTAGTTTATATTTTACTTTTCTATATAAATTAAGATATGCACAATGATATTCACTTTTATTCTCTGTTTACCTTCTCTTACAGGATTATTAACTTGACAATGAAAGTGATTTTTAGAACTCTAATTTCAGTAACTTATTTTCTTATTTGATAAATATTGGAGATTAAAATTTAACATTTGTGCCATTATTAGCTTTCCCAGCCATCATTGTCTCATAGATCTTGCTCTCGTTTGGCAGGGATCCTATATTTCACGATGAAAAGTCAGAGCATTAGCAGCTAAGTTTTTTTAGGAAGGCAGATCATCCACTTGATTTGCATTCTCAGTTCCTCGATCGGCATCAAAGGCCACTGCCGCGTGATTGTCAAACGTCTTCGATTGCTTAACATAGTTTCTCTATGCTAAAGATCTTCATTAACCCACATTTATTCAAAAGATCTATGAACTCTATGCTAAAGATCTTCATCAACCTATGTCTATGTGTGATTCTCAAACGTCTCTGTCTAAGGATAAAGTTTTCCTAGCTTTGTGAATCTCACATGGAGTTAACCTCATAGTTGAATACTTTTAATTAGTGTGATTGTCAAAGTTACGTTTTCTTATATCCTAACCATTATGGGTATTTTTTGAATAATGCAAAATGGGCTGGATGGAGGCATCGGCTCACTAGCTGCGAGCCTAGGAGACAAAATGAGACTAAGACAGGTTCCAGCTTGCCAAGCGAAGCATGCTGGCCCAGTCATCTTCTAGGGAACCTATTTGGACTAGCTTGTTAAACCCACCAACACAGCCAATAGGTTGCCCAATGTGAGCTCAAGCTGCCCAGTGAGTTGTCTCAAGGATTATGTATGGAATGTCGGGATATAGTCAACACCTAAAGGCACATTCTCCTAACTGATAAATTAGTCGCCAAAATTAACACATTAGCCTCCAAAATCTGACAATGAAATGTCAAACATTTATTACCTGTCAAGCATTTATTGGCCATAATGGTGGAAATAATCATTTTGCTATTTGTCAAATTACACTTATAACCCTCCCAGCTTCTATAAATAGGGGAGGGATATATCATTGTAAGTAAGTAAGAGTAATTAAATGCAGATAGTTTACTAAAACAATGAGAGAGCACTAATATTGTAACTCTATTGAGCTGCAAAGAGTAACCACCACACAAAGCTAATGCAAATTATTGTGGATGTAAAGGCTAACCATGATAAAAGCTTCCGTGTCCATTATTCTTCCTCCTTCTAATTCTTTTTCCTGTTAAAATTGGTATCATCAGCTTGCATTTTGGGGTGTTAAAAACTATTCAGGTTGACTAAGATTTGAGTTCATTATGTTGGGTTTCCTTGGGTTAAGGGGGCAGCAAGGGCTGAGAAATTTCAAAAATTTCTTCTCCCCTTAGGTTAAGGAAACTACCCTAGATCCACCAGAATAAGGTTTC
>JANHAO010026783.1:0-11001 GCA_026873985.1 Saraca asoca | reverse complement strand
TATTTATAGAAGAAGGAGAGATGTTATGCATTAAATGCTAACTACAGTTGTGTTATATCAAATAAATGAGAAAAGACACTAAGGAATCCATACCCCAGTAATGGGCTGTGAGGTAAGCTTTCTTAGGCCGACAAGTAGGTATGTAGCCGCCGTTATGCCAGGCAAGGTGCCTTGCTGTCTCAAGTGATGGCTTCTCGGGGAAGCCATTTAGGCTTGTTGTAGCGAGTAGGCAAGTGCGAGGGGAGCGGTCGTTGAGACGATGATTGATCCCGTTATCACTGAGTCACGTTATCGCCGAAGCGTGGCCTCTTAATGCACGATTGAGTGAGACGAGTGAGGCAGGATTTGACGCTCGTTGTCGTTGTCTGGGCTCCCGGAGGCTCTTTACTTGAGCCCGAGGATTAGTCCTCGATTTCTCGGGGACTTGTCCACGCGAGGTTATTTTAGTATATAACATTAACATATAGTATCAAGATCACAAAATTGCTTGAACTTATCATTATATAGATGCATTGATTTGCATTATTCTCCTTGAACCTGAAAAAAGTCACTATCTCATCAAACTTGAGATACCACTATCTAGATGCTTGCTTTAAGCTATATATAGACTTTTTCCATTCACGCACAAGGTGTTATTTGTCCTTCTCTTGGAAACCATTTGGTTGTTTTATGTATATTGTCTCTATTAGGTCACTATTCAAAATCATTGTCTTAGCATCCATCTAATTTAGCTCTAAGTTAAGATAAGCTATCATCACCATAACAATTCATAATAAGTTCTTAGTTGATACTAGCTAGGAAGTTTCTTTATAATATATGCCTTCTTTTTAAGTGTAACTTTTTGCTACTAGTCTGGCCTTGTACCTTTCAATTTCACCTCAAGTATCTCGTTTGGTCTTAAAGACCCATTTACACTCAACTGCTTACTACTAGCAGGCAATTTAACTAGATGCCACACTTGATTTTTGTGCATTGATGCTAATTCATCATTTATTGCACTAACCTATTTGGCAAAATTAATACTAGATATAGCCTATAAAAACGTAGAGGGATCAGAATTATCATTAATGTCAAATTCATGCTATTGTAGGTAAAATAGATTATTATTAAAGATCATTAGTTTGTAGACTCTATTGGACCTTTTAAATGGAGTTTCATTAATTGTTTCCTACAACTCTAGATCTTATGTCATTAGTTACACTGAGTTAATCTATAGGACAACAAAAGATGACTTATCAAGCTATGGTGCTAGTGAAATTACAACACTTTCTTCTTTGAAGATCGTGATGCATGGTACCTGACTCCCACTTTCCAACTCATCTTCAAAATAAATGGCTATGTTATATTCAACCACTCTATCAAATGAGTTGGACAGTAGAATCTATTACCTCTTAACCTACTGTAATAACCAATGAAGTACCCAAAAATGGTCTTTGAATTAAGTTTCTTTGTAAAAAGAATATACGGTTTCACCTTTGCTTTATGACCTCAAACATAGGAATGCCTTAGTCTAGGCTTTCTCCTACAAATTAACTTATAATTGACTTGCTAGAAACTTGATTCAAAATATATGCAGCAATCTTCAAGGCATCACCCTACCAGAACTCTGACAATAATGAATGAGCCAACATGCATCTCACTATATCCGTAAATGTCTAGTTTCTTCTTTTTGCAATACCATTTTGTTCCAGTGTTCTAAGCATGGTATAACTGGCTTTAATCCCATACTCTTGTAGGTACTTGCCAAAAGGACTTAGGTTTCTTCTAGTCTTATCATACCTACCATAATGCTCACCACCTCTGTTAGAGTTAACACATTTGATTTCCTTTCCCAGTTTGAACTTAGCTACAACGTTGAATGACTTGAAGGCATCCAGTGATTTTGATTTTCACTAAGCAACTCCATCCATCCAAACTTGGAAAAATCATTGATAAAGGTGATGAAGTATTTATGGCCACCCATTGCATTAGGCATAATGGGTCCACCGATTTCATTGTGAATCAATTCTAAGGCATACTATTTTCTATTTCTCTTCCCCTTTCTAGCTTTAGTAAGGAATTTTCTTCTAGCTCAAATTCATTCTTTCTTGCATGAATTTTGCACAAATTTGTGTGTGTTTTGTTACTTAGAAAATTCTAACAAGAAACCTTAAATAAATTGCAAAAAATTCAATGAAAAATGGCATTTCCAATTCAAACTGAATCGGTCATGGACAATAGCAATTCCTAAAGTTCTTTCTCCATTTTAGTTTGATTCATTCATAATTAACATGGGGTTTTATTTCATTTAATCATTCTAAACATAAGTCCTAAACTAATTTCACAAAATTTGAGTAATAATCAACAATTTCAAATCTAATCAACAAAAAAAAAAAGGGAAAAAATTTCATTTTAGATAAGACATAATTTTGTCTATTCTTAAAATTCCTTTATGAGTTTCAATTATTTTATCATTCTAAACTAATAACTCTAATCAATTTGAATAATTGTTTAGAAAATTGGTTGAATTAGACAAAAAAATTAGTTTGTTACCTAACAGCTAAAATTCAAAAAATTTATTCAAAATCTAAATTTTTTTCCAAATTACACAAATAACTGAATTTTTACAATTTGCATACAAATTAGTCATGGCTACATAATTAACAAGGCTCTAATATTAATTGTAAACTATTTTATTTTATAAATTGATGAATCATTAATTATGCAAACAGGCATAATGCATCATGCAAATAATATAATATCATTAACAATTGGTAATATGCTATAATCCAAATTGTATGTTACTTAAATTTTCAAGTTGATCCATGGTCCCACAAGCAGATTAGTTCACAAAACTCAAAATGATCAAAAAGTAGCAACAAATGAACATATTAGATGATCAAATCAAATTACATGAGATTACTCCTCCTTTCTACCCTTGTTGTCACAAATGATTTTTGGGAGATATTGCAGAGGAATGGAAAGTCCGTAGCAGTCTAGAATAATAACAATGGGGACCTTGTAAAATAAAAATGAATCAGGTAGTAATTTAACCCATTAGAAAAAAACCCAAAAACCTCAATTCAAGCATAAGTGCCACTAATAAAGCTCAACCTTTTATCATCAGTAAATGGGCTAGCATACTCTAATACTCTATAAAAATTTCATGAATTATTAGGTCCACAATGAAAAAAATTAAAAATAATTCCAACATAAAAAGTATGTCATGTTTAATAAAATCATTTCTCATAATTTAATGTTAGTTTTTGCATTAATAATTGGATGAAAATTTAACAGAAGAACTAAAATTAAGTTAATTGAAATATTAGAAAGGCAAAATCAAGTATTTCAAATTAAGGGACCAGAATCACCTTATCTTTAGAATGACCAAAATTGTATTTAATGTTAGAGTTTCTTATGTGAACTACCATAATTTAACTAATTATATGTTATTGGATTAAATGAATGTCATGATAACTAATTATGTTAGGTCAATTACTTATGTGATCAAGTTATTGGACCTATAGTGACGCCTAAACCATTAATAAACTTTAGTTGTGTAAGCCGTGTCATTGGGTTACTAGGTCAATGATGATGAGTCAGTTAATCTAGTTGAATTATAGTAAGATAGGTCCTAACTTATATTTTAATAAAGTTATTAGTTGTCTCATTAAGACTTTAATTCTAGTTTCTTTCCCTTTTCTCTACTTATAAGATGTGAATTTGCTAAAGGAACTTTTACTATAATGGATTTTCAAACAGTGCTAGGTATGATTTTATTATTATTATTTAATTAAATTTTGTTTGTACAAATGTGAACTGATGCTTTGTATCATAATGTAAAAAATTAGGTTAATTGGTTGTTTTAATTTATCCAATTTTCTCATAATTGGTATCAAAGCCAATTTTTTTTTTTAATGTTACAAGGCTCAGATTTGTGTAGATTTATTTTTGAAATTTTATGTGATTCATAATTTGTGATGTGAAACTATTATGGACCTCAGAATGTGAGATTTATATATGTTTTTTGGCTTAATATATTTTTGAATTAGTTACAATTTTTTTTTTTACAAACCTTCTTAAAGTGAAATTATTAATTGATGTAACTTGAATTTTTTTTTTTGAAAATTTAATTAATAGATTCAAGATATTTAAAAAAAAATTCAAATTAATTTGTAATTACATGTCAAGAGTCTGTAATGTACAAAAGGCACAAATTAATTTGAATAAATACTGTTAAAAAAAATAAATTTTTGAAATTTTATATATCCATTTGGGCTAGAAGTTTCTATTTCAAAATTAAATTCAATTATAAGATATTTATTCAAATTAATTGAGATTTGATTGATAGAATGATAAGATAGACAAAAGTCGTCAATCATTTTTGGAAAACCTGAGCTGTTATAGCATTAATCTTCAAATTCTTCTAATTGCACAAACAAATGCTAATTTTGCGAAATTGATGGAGGGTTTTGATGGAGAATGATATGGGCAAAGGAACCAATGCAATAATTTTTTTTTAAAAAAAGGCTAAATTGAAGGAGTTTATAAACCAGGTCTGATCTAATTACATAATTGGCCACTCGTGCTAATGGTGTGTGGGGATCATATGCCGTTATAAAGATGGTGGATAGTGATAAAAATGATACCACTAAGCTCCACTTCTAAGCTTTGTTTGTAATAATTTTTTTGTCTTTTCAGAAAATAAAAATATTATATTTATTTTTATCTAATTTATTTAAGTAATTATTTAATGTTATTTGGAAGTGAAAATTTTATTATGTGTTTACTACATATTAGACTACTATTTTTCCAGAATTTTTTAGAAATAAAAATATTTTATATAATTATTGTTCCATTTATTTTGGCATTAATTTCATGTTTTGTAGACATGAAAAACTTACTGTATGATTCTTACATATTATACTATTGTATATAATTTTTGTGGACTAATTTGATTTTTCTTTTGCATATTTGAATATTTTTTAGATTATTGTGTATAATTTATAAAATTATGTAAAAATCATTTTGCTCATGTTATGCCATGAAATTTAGTGCAAATGTGTACTCACCTATCATGGGACCAACTATATAAAATTTTGTTAAAATTAAATTTTAGAATTGCATCTAGGAGAGTGCTATGTTAGTAATATATATGCCCTATTGGTGTAATATTATTAACGTAACTTGTTGGTGATAATATAAGTGTTAGGGTTGCTTGTTATACTCTTAAAATTTTAAATACCCTATCAATGTTAAGTTTTAGAAATATAGTATTCAATCCTTGTATTATATTATGAAGCTTTAAATGCAATATAGGTATTAGATTTCATAATGTAATACTATTTGGAATTACATAGTTATTAAGAAAATATTAGAATATGATATTATGTTGAATATGCAATTTTAGAGATTTATGATAAATTTTTTAAATTATTATTTTCTCAATCTTTTGTTACCTATACAATTTATTATTGTGAAAATGGTAAATAGGATTAATTATGAGAACTAGGTTAAGTATAAGATATGTAGGCTGAATTGTTAATATCATATCTAGCAATCACCAAATTTTATATTTGGAATGGAGAAAAGGAAAGCCAAAGATGGATGATAACTTTATTGTTGCACAATAGCTCTTTGTAGAAAATGGACACACTCTAATAAAGTATATTTGATGTTTATGATGCATACTAAGGATAAGACCATTATAAAAGGCATTGTTGACTCCTTATATGCGAAAGTGATTATGAACTCTATAACTGATAAGTTTGTAAAGTTTAATAAAGCTAAACAGAATATTACCTCTCATTTCTAGAAAAATCTATCTAAGATGGTGTTAGTGGAATTGATGAGCATATCATAGAACTGGTATACTATTATATTTGCTTAAAAGGCATGAAAGTGGACTTAGAAAATAGTTATTTGATTTAGCATGTTTTAGAGTCTTTTCCAATTCAAATTGATATTCTTGAGACATCATATTTCACCCAAGAAGATTAGTAGACTATTAGTAAAATGACCTCTATAATTAGTCAAGTGAAAGCTAACGTGAAGAATTGAAAGATCTTTATACTCACTTTGTTTCACACGAATCAAGTGTTGGTCCCAATTGGAAATAAAATCAATCTTCCCCTTTTGAAAATACTCTTTTGACTTTGAGATTGGATTCTTGTTTATAAGATTTATCAAGAAGACTCTATTGGATAATTAAGATTATATTGGAGTCATTAATGTAATTAAAAAATCAATGATAGATTGATCAATTATGTAGAATTACTATTTAAATTAGAAATGCATTAAGATCAGAATAGCAGTAGAATAGCATAAAGGATAAAGTGTAGAAAAAATAATCAAGAACACCCATTTTTAAAGTAGTTCAACTTCAATTGAAATCTACATCAATTGGACAATCCTTAACTGGATAGTCACTTTTTATTGCCAAAACACAAGAATTAACTGGTCTCCTGTACACTAGTTCTTACACAAGATTTTGGCTGGGCTCTTGCTAATATATAAATACAAATGACTCTACACCTTCAACTAATTGTAATCAACCTTATAACAAAAAAAGATGCAAGAGAAGATCAACCTCTTCCTTTGTATCTTCAACTTCTATCAACCTAGAAATCCTAAATTTAAACTAAGAATACGGTAAAAGAATACAATACCACAATTAAGATGAATATCTCAATTAACTAGCTGTGTGATCTTTACAGAATTAATCCAAGAAACCTTTATTTAATGAGATAGATGTCAATCAAATGAAGCTCTATTTTCTCTTTGAGTTTCACTCTTAAAGATATGAAAGCTGATATGAGAACTTTACTCTGTTGAAATGGGGTGAAGGCTATTTATAGTTGTTATAACCAACTTTTAAAAAATAACTAACTTTTGAGTCATAAATCAATTCGTGAATCAATTCGTAGTAGTTACCAACTAATTGATCGATTTGTGAATTGATTCACCTACGAAGATCATGAAAAAGTTCATGATTAAATCGATGCATGAATCGATTTAACTTGTTATGTAAAAAGGTCATTAATCGATTCAAGTATATTTCACAAGTTTTTTAGTGTGAATCAATTCACAAATTGATTCACACAATAAAAAATAGTTTTTATAAAAAATTTACTTGTAAAAATGCATTTGGAAACTGAGTTAGAAAAAACTTATTTTAAGCTCGCTTCACTTGATTTATTTTTATCTCAATATACTTATTTTTGAGAAAGTTATTTGGATCAAATCTGATTAGAACATACTTACAAAAGATACTAGAAAAATCAGTAAAAAGTACTAAAACTATTGCTAGATCTCTTGATATCTTAAATGTCACTTGATCAACTTGTATCTGCAAAATGAAGAAACACTCAAAGCACATGGTTAGATCGTGACATCAATTAAAATTGTTTTTTAAAATCAAAATTGAAGAAAACATGATAGCAAGGCTAACAATCTCCCCTTTTTTTTATGGTGACAAATAATTTTAGATAAGCATCAAAATAAGAATACAATGAAAAATTTTAAATGAGGGGTCTTTCTATTTACTCCCCCTTAAGTCTTTATTCTCCATTTAAGATCTTATCTAAAATCTCATCATTCTCCCTCTTCAAAAAGCAATAGTGCCTCATCAAAATGTAATAATGAAGTTAAAATTCAATCTATATAACAGGGGTAAAGGGATTAAAAAATATAAAATTATTTTTAGCTCTATTTTGATACTAATCTCCCCTTGAAGTAATGATTCCACTTAGTTTCAAACTTATTGCATGAATCACTTTATTTTTGCATATATCAGGTCTTGAATCAATTCAGGGAGTCACAGTTTCAAAAATTTTGGAATAATAACCAAAAGTTTGAAAATTTGGTGAATTAATTTATGAATCAATTCTAGAATCGGTTTATTCAATTTGATAAAAAAAAATTTCAAAGATTTGAGTTCATCCCGGAGGATTGAAAATTTACTAAATCTATTTGCGAATCGATTCATAATGTAAAATTTTTTGAGTTATGAATCTATTTAGAAACTCACAAAAAACCTACAAAAATTTGAATCGATTCAAGATTCTACTCAGAGAGTCCTGAAATCAATTTTCATGCAATTTTGTTCCAAAACTCTTAACACATGATATATTTATCAACATCAATCAATTTTAACACAATTTTTACCTTAATTCTCATAATGTGTACTTGCAAACCAAACTTAGAGAAAACTCTGATGCCTAAGCTAGAATTTGCAAGATACAAAACAACTAAGCATAATCAAACACAAAACTTAAAAACATCAAACATATTACATGTTAGTCATTTGAGATCATTTTCCAAGGGGTCTAATATCCCTAATTCTCTTTGAATAAATATAAATCATTTTTCATCCAATGGTTTTGTAAAAATATCAGCTAATTGAAATCCAGTTTGTATAAATTCAACAAAGATATCACCTTTTTGAACATGATCTATAATAAAATGGTGTATAATTTGAATATGTTCTATTTTATAATGCATGATAAGATTTTTTGTTAGATTGATAGCACTAGTGTTGTTACACATTATAGGAATTTTGCCAAATTTGAAGCCATACTCTGATAGTTGTTGCTTCATCCCTAGGATTTGAACACAACAACTCCCAGCTACAATATATTCTGATTCAGTAGTTGAAAGTGCAATACTATTTTGTTTTTTGCAGGGCCAAGAGATTAGAGAGTAACCAATAAATTAGCATGCTTCACTAATGCTTTTTTCTATTAATCCTACTACCTACATAATCTATATCTGAATAGTGTATAAGGCTACAAGTGTTTAGATTTAGGATACCATAATCCTAAGTGTTTAATCCCTACAAGATATCAAAAAATTGTTTTGATTGCTGAAAAATGTGATTATTTAGGTTGAGTTTGATATCTAGCACAGAGACAAATACTTAACATTATGTCTAGCCTACTTACTAACAAATATAATAGGCTTCCTATCATATCTCTAAACAAAGTAGGGTCAACACATTTACCATGTATATCAGAATCCAGTTTAAGTGATAGACTCATTGGAGTACCAATAGGTTTGCAGTTGTCAAACTCAAACCTTTTAAGTAATTCCACTGTGCATTTGGTATGACTTAGGAAAGTTTCATTAGGCCATTGCTTGATTTGCAGTCTAAGAAAGAATGTTAATTCTCCTATCATTGACATTTCAAACTCACTTTGCATCAACTTGCAAAAATCTCCACATAAGGAATCATTAGTGGAGTCAAAGATAATATCATCAATATATACTTGAACAAGTAAAATATTTTTTCCTTCTTCTTTTATGAAAAATGTAGTGTCTACTTTACCTCTTCTAAAGACTTTTTGAATAAAAAATTTACTTAATCTTTCATACCTAGCTCTAGGAGATTGTTTAAGACTTTGTAGACATGGTTTGGATAGAGGTGATCTTCAAAACTAGGGGTTGTTGAACATACACTTTTTCCTAAATATAACCATTCAAAAATGCACTTTTCACATCCATTTGATAAAGTTTAACATTTCTTAAACAAGAATATTCTTATAGCTTCTAATTTAGCAACTGGTGTAAAGGTTTCATCATAATCAATGCATTCCTCTTGATTATAACCTTTGGCAACTAAACGAGCTTTATTTCTAATAATGACTACATTTTCATCTAGTTTGTTCCTAAAAACCCAACATGTTCCTATAATGGTATAATCATTTGGTTTTTGCACAAGAGTCTAAACTTCATTTCTTTTAAACTACTTTAACTCTTCATGTATTGCCATAACCCAATTATCATCCATTAAGGCTTCATTTATGTTTTTAGGTTCAAACTGGGACATAAATGCTAAGTGATTGCATATGCTCCTTAAATTGCTACATGTTGCCCATTATGTTCCTTCTCTAATGATCTGATCCCTTGGATGGCTTTGCATAAATTTCCATTACTTTGGTGTGCAAGGTTCTAAGATGTCCAATACAACAGTATCATCCTCTTTCTGATCTACATTTGTTTTTTCTTATTGTACTTCTTACTGGTTTAAATTTGAATCAGAGAATAATGGATTTTCTTGATCGTCTTCTTTTTTGGATCTATTAGCATTTAAAGTAGATTTATTAAAGATAATATGAATGGATTCTTCAATCTTCAAAGTCTTTTTGTTGTAGACACAAAAGGCTTTGCTAGATGAAGAATAACCAATGAATATGGCTTCATCAGATTTAGTATCAAACTTATCTAAATTATCTTTATCATTATTATGAACATAACATTTACATCCAAAGACACGTAAGTGAGATACATTTGGTTTCCTTCCATAAGAGAGTTCATAGAAGGTTTTATTTAAAATAGATCTAATTAAAACTCTATCCATTATATAGCATGCAATATTTACTGCATCAGCCTAAAAAGATTTAGGAAGAGGGCTTTCAGTTAAAATGATTCTAGCTGTCTCTTCTAAGCATCTATTTTTCCTCTTAACTATACCATTTTGTTGAGGGGTTCTAGGTACTGGAAAGTTATGGTTTATACCATTTATCTCACAGAAACTAGTAAAATCCTTATTTTCAAATTCTCCTCTATGATCACTTCTTATACTTATGATGGAATACCTTATTTGATTTTGAATCACATTTGCCAGCTTTTTGAAGGCTTTAAACATGTGATTTTTGTGGTATAAAAATAAGGTCCATGTGAATCTTAAGTAGTCATCTACAATCACTAAAACATAAAAGTTTCCTTCATGACTTCTGATTCTAGATGAATCAATCAGATTCATGTGAAGTAAATCGAGAGGTTTTGAAGTTGAAATAATGTTCTTTGATTTAAATGAGGATTTTACTTGTTTGTATTTCTAGCATGCATCACAAATTCTATGTTTGGTGTAATTCAATTTTGGTAATCCTAGCACTTGATGAGTTTGCTTGGCCATGGGGGGTAGCAAATGTCCAAAATTTTCAAAAAAAATTTCTCCCCTTTGGCTGAGCAAACCTCCCAAGGATCCACTGGTTTGAGGTCCCAAATACCCCTAGATCAAAT
>JANHAO010026782.1:0-11024 GCA_026873985.1 Saraca asoca | reverse complement strand
AGGATGGCTTCTACAGGTCAGATCTATAATCACCTTTATTCAGTATTCTAAATTTCATGCATATTGATCAGAGTTTAATTTTACACAAATAGCATGCATCCATGTAAGGGCCTCTCTCGTCAATTGCTCTCTCCAAAAAATGTATATATACTAATTTATGAATTTATAATTCACATATCAACAATACTATCGTATTTATATTAAATATGCAATTTTTTTATATTTATATTATTTTATTATACTTATAAAAAAATATTAAATAGATAATAGTGTTTCGTGTATAACATATATAAATTAAATATAAATCATTAGTTTTTTATGTAACTATAGAAAAACCCGACAATAGTGGGTTAAGAGCAAGCACACAGACATCATCATGGGACCTTAAAGTCAAAAGGTCCCCGATCAAAAAGCCTCTCGAATCTTTGCTCCCTAGGTTAAATAACATGCTTATCAAAATTGGATCAAATAATATTAGAAAATACAACAACAACAACAACAACAATAATAATAATAATAATAATAATAATAATAATAATATATCCTCATAGCTCTTCTTTTTACCCATCTTAATCCTTTTGCATGCAATACTGCATGAGAATCAAAATTCATATTGCTATATTTTTTAATAAATATTAGATAGAATAAAAAAATGAATTAAATAATAGTTTAATTGATCATATTATGACATGTACATTAGCAACATTACATGATTTTCCTAAAGTCTTTTGCTTTTTTTTTTTAAATGAGTAAAGCTACGTTACATGATTTTTCTACAAGTTTTTTCTTCTAAAAAAACCTATGATTTTTGTGATATATGTAGTTAAAATTTTACAAGTTTTAACAAAAATTTAACATAAAAGTTGAAACTTTTTATATAAAATCTTATAATTTTTTTTACAAAAATTATTAGTGTGTACAAATTTTGTGTGTAACAAGAACATATAAAATTACAATTTCATCATTTAAAGTTACATAAAAAGATCATCTACATATAAAGTTACAATTATTAATGAAAAAGTTGCAAAATTTTTTCAAGTACATAATCCTCATTTTAAAAGAATTAGGGTCTCTCTCTCTCTCTCTCTCTCTCTCTCTCTCTCTCTCTCTCTCCCCTCTCTATATATATATATATAGATATATATGTAGTCTTCTTGGTTACATATATGTAATCTTGGTTATCGATGGTTGCAAGGGAGACTGCAATTTGATATTTATCTTGTAGAAATTGGTTGGTTCTAGTTTTAGCATTTTTGTGATATTGTGGGTGATACTCAAACTATTTGCTAATTTCATATTTATAAGCCTTATGAGATTGGTTATATTTTGCTTACCATTTGATAAAACTTGTTCTTTAAGGCATTGGAAGTTTGGATAAAGGATTCCTCGAGTACTGATACTCGCAGAAATAAATCCAGGGTAAATAAATTTTTGAATAAAATTGAAGGAGCATAGAGAAGTCTTTATAGTTTTGATTATCAAAACAAGAATGAAAGGCATCTCATCCTTCCTTAACTTGATTTAGGAAAATATCTGGGACTGGCCCAAAAGTGTGCCATCATTGCAAAATTCATTGAGGAAATTTGTACTTGGTATTTTGATTAAAAAAGAATAATCAAGTTTGTTAAAAGTTTTTATTTTGAAAACAGAGGGTATGATATCAAGCCTTAATATAATCCTAATATGAATACTCAATTGGATTAAAAGCTTTTGCAAATTTTTTGTACTCTGAAGGGTGCTTTCCCCAATCAAAGATAGAAAAGATTTTTTTAATTTTAAAAGTTGAATGAGTTATTACCATGGGATTATTTAGGTCCAGATGATGTTTGATTATCATAGACTCAATATTCACAAGTATAAACTCATAGAACATATGGGTTTTGCTTAAAGATTATAGCAAATAATGTCAATGTTTTGGAAAGATTTTTGTAATACCTATTCTGGGATTTGGGTTCTAGGCTTCTAGTTCCATATCGATGATATTTTCTAGATTATGCTTTGGGAAATATTTGGTGATTATTTTGTTAGGTTTAGGTTTGGTATTTGCTACTATTTTTTAAGAAGACCTTGCTTTGGTAATTTGTTGAGTCTTTTTAACAATTAATTGATCCAGTTGTACTCTAAAGATAGTTAGAGGTTTATTCTCATTATCTTTTTCTACAATATTTATCCAAGATTTTTTGGTAAGTGTAAGAGGCATTTGATTTGCGATGGCTTGTAGAGTTTCAATTAGTAATGGAAAATCATCTAGAGTTAAGGATTTTGGCACAAAATTGGATGGATTTCAACTTGAGGCAACTTCTTTGCCTTTATATTTTAAATTTGTAGGAGTTTTTGGTTTAGAATTTTGAGGCAGATCCTTATTTTTATCTCGATCTTTCTTTGACATTATCTTCCCTATACAAATTCCCAAGTAAGAAAATCATAAAAAGAATTTAAAGATCCTTTGATAACTTTAATTTCAAAATTAAAAACACTTAAAATTGCTTGCCATTTAGCAAAAATTTGTTTTGATGTAATATTTTGGACATCTTTTTGTGAAATATATTTGGCTAATTTGTAGTATACTCCGATAGTAAATTTTTGGTTTAATAAATCACTTTGAAATTTTTTTATATGTAAAATAGTTTCCAAAATTTCTCTTTTGATTAGTTGAATAATTTTGCTGAGCATGATTCCAATGTTTTAAAGTAAATGTAACAACATACTCTCTATTATTTTTAATGTTTCATAATTCCACCATATCCTATATTAGATGCATCTATCTTTATGATTTTGTACACAGATGGATCAGAAATATGTAAAAATGAGAGACATTTGACTTGGGTTCTAATTCATTTGACTATATCTATATGAAAATCTTTCCAAGTAGGAGGTTTTTCCTTAGATGATCGTGAAAAGGTTATATGACATTTGACATTTGGGAAAAGAAATCAGATGTATAATTAAGGCAACCTAAAAATCTTTGTAAATGAGTTTTTTTAATGATTTAATCTAGAAATTTATCAACAAATTGAATTACCCTTTCAATTGGGATTATGGTTCCTTGATAAATATAATGGTCAAGAAACCTAATTTTTATTTAAAAGAGAGAAATTTTCTTTTTGGATATTACAAGACCATTTTTCTATGTAATATCAAGAAAGATATTGAGATGTTTGAAGAGTTGATCAATATTTTCAGGAAAGATGAGAACATTATCAATGTAAACAAATTATAAATATCATTCATAATTTTTTGAAATTCTAAAAGTGTATTTTTAATGTCAAAAGGCATCATATTCCATTTACATTGTCCAAATGGAACTTAAAATGTTATTTTATATCTATCTTCAGGTTTTGTTTGAATTTTACAAAATCCGAATTTCATATCAAATTTTAAGAATATTTTTGTAAAATGTAAATAATTTAATAAATTATTTTTATTTGGAATTGAATACCATATCAGTTTGAAGAACTTTATTGAGAGGGTTTGTAATTAATCACAAGTCTTGAGGTTCCTCATTCTATTTTTACATTTTTATTAATATAAAAAGCAGAACATAACTAAAAACCTTTGAATTTTCTAATGATTTCTTTGGCTAGGAGATCATTAATTTCCTTTTGGCTATATTTCAAAAGTTCTTGATTCATTTGTATAGGACGAGCTTTTATAAGGATTTTTCCTTCAGAAAAGCATTTCATATAGTAGATCCACCATATATTGTTTTCTCATCCAGAAAGCATTTAGAAAATTACAACAAATTTTGTTTTTGATTTTATTTTCTAAATGCTTGACTTTTGTTTGAACAATTGGGGTAACTAACTATTGTTCTATCCTTGAGAAGGAAATTTCTTTGGAAAAATAATTTATCTTTTTTTTTTTGCTTTCTATAAGATTTAGATTTTCAAAAATTAGTTTTTTAATAGATTGAGAAATTATTTTTTATTCTAGATTTTCTGTTACTATCCCTTCATCTGTTACTGAAAACAACATAATTTGTTGAATGAACGGAGAATCTAGGATCATCTTGCAAGTCATATTTTTTTACTAAAAAGAAAAAAAAATAGCATTACCTCTATAAGAAGAGTTTTCCATACTCACATTTGAAAACTTATAATTTATTTGAACTTTAGACCTATTTATAAATCCAAGACTTTTTTTTGTTTTTTTAAAATACCTTGTAAGAACTAATCCTTCTTGAATACAATTGAAATCAGCTCTTGTATCAAACAAAGCAACTGTTTTAATTGTAAATTCATTTTTTATTATTAATTTAATAGGTATGTATCATTTTCTGGTGGATTCTTTAGAAGTGATTCTGAAAAATTTATCATTGACTTTTTCTTCTTCACTTTTTAGATCCTTGATTCTAGATTTTTGAATCTCTAAAAATAATTAATAATAATGTTTTTGCTAGGGTTTTAAATCTTTTACCTTTAATTTAAGCAAATTGACTTCAAATTATAAATCTTGCAATGTTATAGATCTACTATTTTTCTGAGTTGAATCTATCCAAAACTTCTTTGAAATTATATATGCTAATAGGGGTTTCTTTATAACTAGTTGATGGTTTGTCTATTGTTTATTTGAATTTTTGGAGATAACTCTTATTTTGGTCATCATCAGGTAGATAACAGATGATTCCAAAAACAAGATCATATTCTTTTGTAAAAACATTTACCTCATTATTACTTTTATTTGATAATGATGTTTCTTCTTATTCAAAAAGCAACAGTCATCATTTTGTATAATTTGATTATTTTCTTAATCAACTTTTGCTGAATATTCTTCTTCCTAATGAAAGCTTTCAGTAAGGAGGTCGCTAATCTAGTTAAGGATTCCTTCATCAATGTCAAGGTTTTTAATTTTTTTTATTTAATCTGAAATGCTTTGCTATGTGTCCAAGTCTATTACATCTAAAATAGATAGTTCTTACATCCTAATTTGGCAAAGGAGTGTATCTAGATTTCCTACGTTTTTGCTTAAAACTTTAACTATTATTTTTACTATTTGGTTGCTAACTTGATTTAGCTTGTTTTGCCATATAACTGTGCTTTGGATTGAAGGTTTTCAAGCAAACAAAACTAAATTATTTACAGAAAAAAACTAATTATTTCCTATTTGGTATTTTTCATGGTTCAATTGCCTTTGAATTTTATCATCTTGACAAATTTTGAAGGTAACTTTTTGGACATAGGCTACAAGCTATCCATAAGTAAGTTGTTCATAAGGAATGATTTCATTGAATTGATTTCTGATTTTTTTCCCTTACCTTATTCCCTAAAGATCTAGAAAGTCTTACAAGAAATTTCTCCTTCCAAAATGGTTAATTACTATCTAATTTGGAGTAGATTTTGCTGAAGAATGTTTCTTTATACCACCAAAAATCAAAGAGAGTTCCATACTTAAGATTGAAAAGTAATTTAATTGATTTATCTTTTCAAAGACTTAGATCTCCTATAAAATGTTTGGAAATTGTATAAATTAGTGTGTTATCTGCATCAAGAATAAGTTGACCTTCTAAGTCTAGCATCTCTATTTCTTGGGCATTAGCTTTTATAGATTCTAAAATTTGAGTTTTCTTAAGATCAATGAGATGTTTATCCCATTATCCCTTAAGCTAGTCAGTAAATCCAGCAACTAGAATGTGAATAACTATCATATTATCATATCCTTGAGTTGTTTGGTAGGCTATACTTACTATAGCCATTTGTTAGAGAATTTGGATGATCTCATATTCAAATTTGTCATCTATATTCCATTAACAAATGTTGTTCCTGTTTTAGGAATTCTAAATAAGGGATTTTTCTTCTATTGGTTCAGTAAGACCTATCTTAGGGCAAGGTGGTCTCTGGGTTGCTATGACTTTGATGGCTTCTACTTTTAACTCTTCTTCTTCTTCTTCAAAAGATATTTCTAAAGCCTTATCTAAAGCTTGGATATTTCTGCTAGATTTGTCTTGAATAAGTGATTCTAGGATAACTATAGATTCATTAAGTTTCTTATCTAATTCTTCTATCATTTGGTTTATTATAATTTTCATTATGTGGATGAGGTTCACTCTATAAGGCCAATTCGATTGTTTTTTTTTTGTCCTAAAGGATCTCATATGATTTGAACAAAGATTTTTTTATTTGTTTTCTAGTTGAGATGCTAGAAGACTTTCCTACCTGGATTGGCTTGTTTGAAAGGATTTGCTATCCTAAGATTTGGAAATATTTATTGGTATAATTATTTTATTCCATCAGTGATTATATATCTTTTGGGAAAAAAAATACTTTCAACGACATCTTTTACTTTAAAAAGTGCTACTATGATAGGTTACTCTGGATTTATAGCTTCGATATGGAAAAATCTATTTGGTGGTAACTTAGAAATAATTTTTTCCCCACTTCGGGGAGTCCAAGTCTAGGTGGTCTTGGTGTTCATATTTATAATACTATTGAAAAGATAATCTATTTGTTTAGCTTTAGTATAAGCTCCAAACCAATAAAAAAAAAAGGGATATTTGTCTTGAAATCCTTAATGAATTTCATCCAAGAATTATGAATTCATTTTTTTCAAATTTCCTTACAAATTTCCTAGAAACCAAGTCCTTTGAAAAGCATTTTCTTGTTGATAGAAATCCTCTTTCAATGCACTTATATTTGCTTTGCTTTAAAACCTTTTTTCAAAACCTTTTGTTCGCTGTTCATGACCTAAATTCTAGGTCATCATAAAGTTAAGATAAAGTTAAGGGAGATTGAGAAAGAATACCCATGAGGTTTGATTCTATCCTTTTAGCTAGTATTGTCAGATTTTATGGAAGAATCATCTTTTGATTCTTCAAGATTGGTAATTCTCAGTAGTTCTATCCTAAACATAGCCTTATCCAAAACTATGTCTACTTGGCTAGAAGTATATTGGATGATTCTAGATATTATAGGTGTTTAAATTTGAGGAGTGGTTGCCATTTTTAGGGCTCATTTTTCTGGATATTCTATGGTTTCCCAAGGAGTTCTAATAGGTATTAAAAAATTTGCTCTTGACATATTAGTGAGGAAATAGATCGTTTGCCCTTTTTCCACTTGGTGGTTTGATCACCTTTAATGACTGGGAGTTATGAAATTCGTATTAGATCTTATAGGTTATTGCTACATCAATGGTTCAAGCTTTCATATCATATCCATGAAGTTTGACATTAAGGACTAGAAATGAATCATTGTATGTTTCCCTGAGGCTTACCAGAATGTTAGGCAAGTAATTGAAATAAATTGGTTTCCTAGAAAAACTAGTTTCTATAGTTCCTAGGATTGATTCATGAAACTTGTTGAATATATCATCTCTAAGATGCAAAATTGCATTATTTAAGCTTAATTTATACATAGGTTTTGTAGCAACTTGTATGCAACCTATATGTAAGAAATTATAATTTAATTTTTGATTTTTGATATCTTTTCTAGAAAGAAGGACAAATTCTTCCTTTTTTGGATCTATGTGAATTAACTTTTTCAATAGTTTTTATCACATAGGTGGATTTATTATAAAAATGTGAATTTGATTTATAAAGTTCTTTGTTAGGGATCCTGGGTATTTCTTGGTTATCTATTTGCTAATTGATGTCCTCAAAATTTATATCTTCTTTAAAGATAGATCTTGAGTTATCTTTGTATTTTATTTGTGAAGAAAAGGATAATAATGATGGTAAGAATGAAAAGTAGGAAGATAATGATCAAAACATTTAAAAAAAATAAATTTCTCCTCATCTAATATCAAAACTTTTTGGTTTCATAAAAATGTTAATATGAATAGTAAATTAGAGTTGCCATATGAATTAAATATCAAAATCTTAGTATAAACTTCCTGAATATTGATTACTTAGCCTCAACTTATACTTAACATGAGAACACGAAAGATGGAAGCAACTTTATCATAACACAACTCAAACATAGGACTTGTGCCTCTTTAAGAGCTCATATTTTGTTGTGTGCTGTTAGTTTTTCAGAATTTCAATTCATATTCAAATGTTAACTTAGATTTCATGAGGGCAATAGTAATTTTCAGTTCATATTTCCATCTTTACTTCCCTTGGACTTTGATACTAAAGATAGTGGGAAAAAGCCCATAAAAAATGAAAATAAAACTAAGAGTATGGAAAGAAGTAAGGATTACAGATGGACTACAAGATTAAATATGAAAAATTAATATATATATATATATATATTATAAAAACTATGTGCAATTCATTTCTCATACAAAAATTAGCTCCTTGATATCATGTGATAAGATTACACAAGTAAAAATAAATAAAATCAAGTTTTTCTTCTAGAAATTAAGGGTTGGCAAACGGATGGATTGCATAGATTTGAATCAAGTTATAAACAGAGGGATTATTGTTAACCTATTTATTCAATATACACAATTTAGTTCTCATAAACAAAATTACCTCATTAATATTATGTGCAAAGATTATACTACGTTGATAAAAAAATGAATAAATAGACTCTAAATTTTTCTACTAGAATTTATTGGGATGGCAAACGAATACATTGGATCGATTTAGATCAGATCATTAACAGATAGATCATTGTTTATCCATTTATTAATTTATGAATCAATTAAAATTTTTTATGGGTCATGGATTGATCCATGATCTATACATAAAGGGTGAGACTCAATCCATCAATTTATCCATTATTATTGTTATATTATTTTATTCTATCATTTTTACTACTATTTTTTTTACCACTACAACCTTTCTACCACTGTTGTTATTTTAATACTGGTATTAGAAAATAATTCTTATCATTAAATATTTTTAAATTATATTTTAAATTTTATCTTAAAATTTTGGATAAAATGCAAATAACCCCTTGAAATAAGGCCTAATGCCACAAAACCCTCTAACGTTTCACATACAAATAATCCCTCTAAAATTTTCAAAAAACTGAAAATATTAAAATCCAAGTTAAAAAAAAAATTGCATGTCCTATGGCTCTTTCTAACTATTTTTAAGTGAATTTCAATATATGTGTAGGTTTTCTTCTAAACTAAATTATTATTAACAAAATTAAGTCTTTAATGCATTTAGGATATGACTAAAGGCAAAACACTTTAAGTAAATTATTATTGAAATTCGATTCGGTTGCATTTAGGGAGCTAAGGTGTGTGTGTGTGTGTGTGTTTTTTTTTTTTTTAATTTTTTTTCTTTACTGCTTTGAGTTTACTATACTAAAAAAATAATTAGGAAGAGTCACTAGCATCTCTTATGTCTTCTTTTAACTGAAATTTTAATGTTTTTAGTTTTTTGAAAACTTTAGGAGGTTATTTCTAGAATTTGGAACTTCAAGAGGTTATATGACACTAGGCCTTAGATTAGGGGACTTATTTGTATTTGGTCCTAAGATTTTAATATATTTTTCTCATTTAGTGAGACAAGTAATCTTTTTTATTTTCTTGTAAAAGATAATTTTTAAGTGACATTTCATATTTGATGTCCCAAAATATGTTCTATTAATTTACATAGTTCCGTATATTTTACATCTTATTTTTGTTATCACATCTTCATCCACAATTTCATCAAATCGATCTTGCATTGTAAAAATTATCTAACCTATAGATGCATAGCGGCCAAGCCTATTTGTAAAATAAAATAAGCTTAGCCTAACTTTTAACTTGTTTTACAAAATTAGTTAAGTCATATTAATTAAAACCTAGTCTGTTAGCCTATTAGGCCAGCACATATATTTTTATATATAAAATAGAATTAGATTTAGTGCTAACTTTTTATATAGGCCTAGCTTACTTCCACACTTATTTATGGTTTTATAAAATTTTAAAATATCATCTAAACAATGAATGAGACAAATTAAATAAAAAATTTACCTTGAAAAATTATAATGTTTATATGAAAATGGCAAAATATTTATAATATAATCCACATGAATGAATCTTTAATGATCATTTTGTTAAATATTTATTTTAATTATTAAATAAAAATAAGATAGATATTAAATAATCATGAATAGATCATTATTTTTTATTAATAAATAAACATTTTATCCATTCATCTATTAAATATTATAAATAGATTTGGATAGAATAAATTGATGAATGTAATGAATTAATGGATATCCATCTCTTTTGACACCTTAGATTTACTAACTCCAATATGTCTTAATAATAGAATATCCTATTGGCTATTGTATTTTCAAGAGTGATAAAAAAAAATAATTCTCAATTCGCACTCTAATTTTCATACTTCACTTATTTTCTTTCACAAGCGAGACTTAAAATTCTGGATCTTAGATGCTTGTGAGAGTATAGAAATTAGAGTATGAATGTATCATTGTTTAAAAAAAAAAATTACTCAGCTATTGGATTATTACCTTGAAGACATCTATATCCTCTGCTTTGAGCCCACTAAAAAAGGTTAGACATGACCCCATTCTCCCCCACTCTCATGGAAATTTAAAAAAAAAAAAAAGAAAACCAAATTCCAAGTAATGACACACCCCACACGCATACCTGCGACAAAGTATCAAATTGTCTATGAAAGGTGTAGTTTATCTTTGAGTTAGGACCATCCTCTCAATTTTCATTTTTGCATGTTACTTCTTTGAAACCTCTTCTCCTCTTTTAAAGAAGCATCCATATTTTATTTCTCTTTGAGCAATTTCTAAAGAAAATCATGGCTTCACCACTCTCAAGTTTCTACAAAGAAAGCAGCCTCTTATTCCTCAAAGTCTCCATACTTGTCTTCCTGAGTTGCAAACCTCACAAGGCCAATCCTTACTGCAATAACTCAGTTTTCACCCCCATAATCTCGCCGGACGAGATCCTCTCGTCGCTGCAAAAGCTACCTCTCGAGGGCTACATAAGCTTGGAAGGAAATGAAAATGCAGCCAATGACTTTGGCAACATTTACCATTTCCCTCCTCTAGCAATCCTCCATTCAAAAACAGTTTCTGAAATTTCGCACGCAGTAAAGCATGTATTTGAAATGGGTTCTGCTTCTGGTTTGAAGATTGCAGCAAGAGGCCATGGCCACTCACTTCAAGGCC
>JANHAO010026781.1:0-11005 GCA_026873985.1 Saraca asoca | reverse complement strand
ATTAAGTTTTGAGATTTAATCAAGCTTTTGGATCAAAAATCAATTGAGTTCATCTTAGATTGTTTGATATTTTCATCTCAAACCAATGGTATTATATTTTTATAATTTTTCTTATTTCTATTTCTTTGTTTAAGATTTATAGGGATTTAGAAATCTATATAGGTTGGCAAAAGCTTGTCATAATTCTTGTGTTTTTGTTTATGTTCAGAAGAGCCTACTTTAATTCTTCTAGGTTAGATAGAAGCCTATGTAATTTCTTGTGTTTGATGTAAACTGGCACTTCAAGAGCCTTATAAATCCTGATAGTTTTCTTTCAATTGAAAAGGTCTTTTAGTTGAGAAAGATCAAGTGGAGTAGACTTGAATTTGTGGTTTCGATTCAAGTTAAACCACTTTAATAATATATGTTTTAATCTTTATCATTTTGTTGCACACAAATCTATTTACTACATTATTATTGAATCCAAATATAACACCAAGGCATATATAAATTCTCCAATAAGAAAAGGGTAAGATCCAAAGTTCTTTAAATTTTTTTTTAAACTCTGATTGATTATTTTTAGGGACCTAACAGTTGGTATCAAAGCTTTAGCTCTTGATACTCCTTTGTTTAATTAAGATATGGATTCAAATTTAACTATTTTCTCTGATTACTCATTCTTAAATAATCCACCTCCCTTTATTTCTGAAAAATTTAATTTTTGACAATTTAAAATCAAGATCTTTATTGAGGCTCTAGATATTGAAATGCTAGAAATTCTAGAATCAGACTATAAATACCCTATGATTTATGTCAATGGAATTCCTAAACAAAAATCTAAATTGTGATGGCCTAATAAAGAGGAAAGAAAACACTCTCTTGCTTCTCAACTAAAATGGATTATTGTTGATACTTTCCCTGCTAATGAATTTTCAAAGATTTTAGAATGTAAATTAGGAAAAAAAATTCTAGATATACTTGAATCTACCTACAACTACAGAATTGAAGTTAAGTGCAAAGAAAAAGGAGAACACTGTTTGATGGCCAAGCATAATGAAAACCTAGAGATTTTACAGTATCCTTTATCTTATTGTAATTCTTATGTGAATGATTCTACTAGTGATTCAAGTGATCAAATAGATGATGATGATGATTCTAATGATCTATATGAAGAAATCTATGAAGCACTTACTAAAGCTAATAAGGAAATAAATAAATTGAAAAGTCAAAATGAAAATCTGATAAAGAAGGTAGAGAAACTTGAAAAAGAAAAGACTGATTTAAATGTATTAGCTGAAAAATTAACTAGTGAGAACAAAGTATGAGAGCTTTGTGACTTTTACAAGCTAGAGATAGAGAGATTGAATAAGATACTACCAAGTTTTGTTGATAGTAATGAAAAATTAAATGACATGCTTGAAAACCAAAGAAATGTTAAAAATAAAAATAGTTTAGGATATAGATAGTAGCAGTTTAGAAGGACTAAAAAATGGAACCCTACCTATATCACTTGCTATTATTGTAATCATAAGGGACACCATATCAGAGACTGCCCATTCATGAATGGTACATATGTTCTAAAGTCAAGTGAAAAATTAGTGTGGTTGCTAAAATTATCTTCTATTAAGAAATTTTCTACTTTATATACTCACAAGTTTGAACCCAAATCTTACTGTGTATCAACCAAGCCTATTTGATTTCAATTTTACACGTATATGTGAGAGAAGAGAAAGCAATTCATGATTCAAAATAAAAGTTGCAAGATAGACTTTGATAAACTCCCCTTAATTTTCTATAAATCTTCTTGTTTCATTTGTTTGATTTGTGTTTTGCAAATACTGACTTAAGCTTTGGAGATATTGCTGAATTTGTTTTGCAAGTACATAGAAAGAACTTAAAACTTCAAGAGATTTGAGATGCCTTTAGGAAAACATCTTAGAAAAATTGAAATTATGAACAAACTAATCGATTTAGTAATCGATGTCATTTATCTAGGTTTTCTATATGAATTTTTAATTGATGTCACAATCGATGCACCTATAAATTTTTTTTTTTTAAAAAAAAATCTTAAGCATCAATGTATACTTTGATTTAGACCAATGTCAAAACTTTCAGGAAGGATGAAAATTTTTCAAAATTTTCAAAAATACTGGATAAATCGATTACATGATCGATGCAAAAAATGATACTCATAGACACACCGATGTCATAATCAATGCTCATATGAATATCAATAAACAAATTCATACCGAAATCGATGCATTAATGAATTTTAGCTCTCAGCATCGATGCACATATTGATTTAAGGTGCGATAATATAAATACCAAAATCAAAGTTGATCCCATTTCTATGGTAACCCTTAACCCTCTGTTAGGTTTTCTCTCGGCACTCCCTCTCTAAAATCTCAAAAATCTTCATTTCTAAACCGATTTCCATCAAATTTCTTCCATAGAAACACCTAAAAAAAATCATTTCCTATCATTCTAATTGATTGATTTCTCCTAAATCCTCCTAAAATCAAAACACCCAAATTCAACTTAAAAACCTCAAGTATCAAAAAACCTCCCTTCTTATCAACAATCAACAATGGCTAAAGGAATCAAGATTCTAGCAAAGTGAAAGGATAAATCTCTAGTGAGACTTGCCCAATCAAATGAAAAAGAAGCATTCTTCTTGTTACAAAACGAGTATGCTTCCTACCTTACCTTTGAAAATAAAAAAGTTAAACCTCTAAAATGCTTTAGTGATCAACTATTCAAAGCAACCCATTTACTTGATTTATTATCTAAGTACAAGCTTGAAAATTTTCTGATTTATAAAGATGCAGCCTATCTTAGGCCTGTAAAAATGTTTTATGCTAACTTAGCTAATGCTAACGGTAAATTATTCTATTATTTCCCTACTCTGCCCTAAAGGATATCTGTGGGAGATTGCTAATAACTAGCTTGTCTCCTGAAGATAGGATTCTGCATTATGCTTTGTGCAAAGTTATAGTGCCAAGGGTCACCAACTTTACTCAAATAATGGAAGATGATTTGTTTTTAATGTGGGTCATCAAAAATTAACTAGATTTTAATTTTCCTTACTTTATTTTGAAGTACATAAGTGAATGTTCTAAAAAAACTGATATTGGATATCTTCCATATGATATGATCCTGTCACCATTTTTTGCAAAAGTAAAAATAAAGATTTCTAATAAAATTTCATCTTTTCATCCAAATGCAATAACAATGATTACTTCATCACATTTTCATAAGATGGGTTTCAAAGAGAACAGTTAGGGAAAATAGGTCAAAGAAACACCCTTGCCCACACAATAAACCAACCAAACTCCTACCCCAATTGCAGTCACTATAATAATTGAAGCTAAACTAATTGCAATGATTGAAAGAATGCATAAACACATGACAAAACAAACCAACAAGACAACTGACTCTCAAGATTCATGATTTAATGTAATGAAAGAGAGAATGTTAATTTCAAAAGAAAAATTTGACAAAACAGTCAAGGAAATGAATCAAAGACTTAAGTCACTTAAGGAACAAGTACAAGAAGTCAGATTCTGACTGCAACAACAAGACAAAAAAACTGAAATGCAAAAGATAAATGAATTGCCCCTAGAATAGTTTTATCTATGTTTGATTTTTATTATATCCCCTAGTCCTGATTACCCCTTTGTTGTTTTCATTGCTGTTATGTTTTGGATTAATTTTGATATATGATGGATATTGTGATATTTTGATATTCAATATATGATGCTGACATGTTCAGGTTATTATCTTTGTGAATACCTTATATTGATGATTTAGATATCTTGTGTTTATACTGATATTTTTACTTTATCTTGATATTATGATTTAATATAGATTAAGATCTAATCAATATATACCACTCTATTATTATTATTTTTAGTACACAGTTTTATTACTTTTTGATGTGCCAAAAGGGGGAGAAATATGAAAATTTTGAAACCTCTAAACTTTTAAATTTTCAAAATTTTCAAAAATACTATAAATTTTAGATGTTATTTTCAAACAATAAAGAGGATATTATTTTCAATTAAAAAGGGGGAGAAATTTTTTTTCAATAGATTAGAGAAAATTTTTTTAACAGATTAAAGAAAATTTTTCTAAATTTTTTTCTCATTTTTTATTTTACTTTGAACCTCATCTAAAATTATTTGTTAACATCAAAAAGGGGGAGATTGTTAGCCTAGCTTATCCTAACCATACATACTTCTTAGTTTTGATATACTGAAAAATAATTTTAATCAATTTTTCACATTATTACTTGATATTATACTACACTTCTTATTTTAATTTCTTTTGCATGTTAAAAAAAATGATTCCAGAGATTCAAGAATAGTTTTAGGAATTATTTTATTTTGATAGGATCTTTTGTAAATGAATTCATAAGACTTTCGATCCAAACAAACGTTTTCAAAATGAGGTAGAAAAATCACTTGAAGAAAACAAAATTTTATAAAACTATTTTTCACTTCATGAATCGATTTCCACATCGATTTCTATTTTTAAAATCTATATACATTGATATTCACATCGATTTGTTAAAGAACAATTTTCAAAATTATTTCAAATGAAAGTTAGGAAAATTACTTATTTCGATGCAGTAATTGATTTAAAATCTATGAATAACAAACTGAATTTTGATTACCACACTGATTAATTAGTTGTAACCACTCGTAATCGATGCTATAATTGATTCAATAATTGAAAGTTATTTATTTAGTTACAAACGGCTATAGTAGTTACAAAAGCCCAATTGCCTTCACCATTTAAACAATTTTTCACAGTTTTTCTTCACAATTCAACCACAAAAACATCTAAGAAAAAGAGCTAAACATGTTTTCTTTCTACCTCATCAAGTTCTAAGATTTAATCAAGCTTTTGGATAAAAAATCAATTGAGATTTTTACAATTCTTCTTATTTCCATTTCTTTGTTTAAGATTTCTAGGGATTTAGAAATCTGTATAGGTTAGCAAGAGGCTGTCATGATTCTTATGTTTTTGTTTAGGTTTAGAAGAGTCTACTCTAATTCTTCTAGATTAGTAAGAAACCTATGTAATTTCTTGTGTTTGATGTAAACTGGCACTTCAGAAGCCTTGTAAATCTTGACAATTTTCTTTCAATTGAAAAGGTCTTTCAGTTAAGAACGGTCAAGCGGAGTAGATGTAAATTATGGTTTCAATTCAAGTTAAACCACTTTAAAAATCTGTATTTTAATCTTTATCATTTTACTGCACACAAATTTGTTTACTAGATTATTATTGAATCCAAATATAACACAAAGGCGTATATAAATTCTCTAATAAAGTTCTTTAAATTCTTTTTTTTTTAAACTTTGATTGATTATTTTTAGGGGCCTAACAATTACCTCTAGGAATTGTCCTTTGGGATTCCAGTTGAATATTTTGCTACTTGAGTATTGATATATTTTAGAAAGCTTTATTAAAATTTCTCTCATGCTTATGCCATGATGGATATTTTTCATAGTAGCATACTTTGTTGCTCATTTTTATGTTATTAAATATCATATTTTTAATTATTTGACTTTCTTGATGGATGAAAGCTTTTGAACCTATTTTGAAATTATGGCTTTCGAATGAGTAAGTTTATCTTCATGGCTATGCACATATTTTATTCTTTGGATTTTGAATATGAATATAAATGAAGTTTTAGTTTTCTTTGGGATTATCGGCTCACTGAGTTTCTATGAAACTCATCTTCTATATTTTTCAGAGCCTAAGACACCCCCACTATTCCTCCACTTCACACTGGTTCAGGATCTGCTAGCTAATTGAGTAAACTACCTTTTGGAGAGCTTAAAGGTATATTGATAGTGAAAACCTTGGCAGTTGGTAGGATTGTATTTACATGTATTTTGACTGATGAGTGCCTAACAGGATATAGATTTGTGTATACTAGGTTGTTGTGATTTTTTATTATTATATAGGATGTGGTGGGCATGTAGCCCTTGCTTGTTATATAGGCCTTAAGCCTAGGTGTTCAGAAAATAAAGGAAACCCTGCTGAATTTTTAGTAGAATTTTGTTATGTATTAATTTTGGGTTTTTGGTATGTTATGTTAATTGGTAAAGAATTTGCATTATGAGGCTTATAGAGGTCTTTTTAATGGTAACCTTCTATATTGATCATGTTTTGTGGATCGAGGCGTGACATAAGCCACTAAATGAGAAATCTTCCAAAGATTTTTGAAGACAACTATCATCCTTCTAGACCATTCTTTTTTATCATCTCATTAACACTCTTTCTTTTTTTTTTTTCCAAATTAATCACTTTAACTAAAAAGGCAACTAAAACCTAAAGCTTTCTCTCATTTTCATCCAAAGTGCACAGCACACTCCCCCCACTACTTGAACCCACTCCTCCATTTTCTCTTAAAATTTTGGTTCTGTAAGCTTCGATCCCTACTAATTCTTCCAAGGTAGACTCTTCAACTTCCACTCTTCACCTTTCATATTCTCATCTTTCTTCCTTTAAGAACCAAAGAAAAACTTGTTAAAAGGAAAGATAGAGATGGTTCCAATATTCCAAAATCTTTAAGAACTTGAAGAATTTTTTAGTCAACAAATAAAGAATCATACTCATCTTCTTTTTTCAAACAAAACCTTACAAGATCAAGACAAAATCTTGAACTTGCAAGGCCACAAAAGGTTTAACCAAGTGGGGAAGAGAGATGAGGGGGCCTTCTTTTGAGTTCTTACTAAGCTTACAAGTTATTTTATTTGAAAATAACCCTTTTTACTTTGATCTAGGCTCATCCTTTTCAAGCAAACTTTCTTTGATGTAAGTGACTCTCTAACCTTTCTTTGATAAGTTTACTTAGGAAATATTTTCTTAAACTTGTATATTTTCCAGTTTATGATTTCCTCCTAACTAAATATAACTCAAATCATACTAATATTGCTTGCTATAAAAAGAAAAGGATTAGCATAATTTGGAACGATAATGGATTTAGTATTGAGGACATAAATGATGTAAGAAGACTTTTGTTTGAGTTTTGAGTATATTTTATTTCTAATCTTTTAAATTTTTGTCTTAGATCTTGAGAGGTAAATCAAGATCTTTGGTGTAAAGTTAATTATGTAGGTTTTTCTTAGGTTGATGAGAATATTATACTATTAATGTCTATGATAAGTACGTTTTGAAGTGGAAAGAAAGGACTCAAGGTCTCATCTTTCTCAACGGAGGCCTGGCCATCCCTAGAGAAAATGATAGGAATATGCCTTTTTGTGCAAAAATGCATTGGATGAGTCATCTAAGGGTGTTTTGGTCATTTGATGGCCAAGCCTCAAAATTGCATGTAAAATTTTGAGTAAGACTTTTGATGCATATGGTTTTGCCTTCTAAAGAGATAAAATTTTTCTTGAAAATTTTTATGCAAATTTTGAAATAAGAAAGGAGTTTAAAATAACTAAGAAAGTTGCACTTAAAATTAAAATGGACTTGGCATTGATGATATTTTGAAACTTGACTTGGACTCTATGATCTTGGGCCCAAAGGTCTTAAAGACCTTTATATATATATGTGTGTGTGTGTGTGTGTGTGTGTGTGTGTGTGTGTGTCTAATAAGGGATAAATGATTCATCTTTGAGAGAATGAGCTAAATGGCCAATAAGCCCAAAATTGACAAAATGAAATGTGATGGGAGAGGAAAAGACCTAGTACCATTTTTGGAGAGAGGGATAAGGATGAATGGAGGGAAAATGTTAGAGGAGAGAAGGATAAGGTTGAAAGGAGTCTTCATACCATTTTATCAATTTTTATGTAATTTAGAAAATTTTTTAACTTTACTTATGATAATTATCATAATTGATTTTCATGAAAAGTGATGTTTGGCATAAGAACATTGATATGCTTATGAAAGATGGAAATATGTGGAATCATATGGAAATAGTTGGAATTTTTCTAGCAATACTTGGAATTTTTTGAGAATATATAAATTAATACTTTTTTTGGTTAAAAAAATCAAAATGGTTAAATGATGGGTTATGAACTTATAAACATATATTAGATTTAAGTTATTTATTTCTAATTACAAACTCATCAAATTGGGGTTAGCAGTCTCTCACTGAGTATTTTATATTCACTATTGGTTGTTTATTATTTTTCAGATATTATAGAATTATCTATCTATACTAACCATTAGCCAACTAGCTTTCACTTTGATACTTAGTTTAGGATTTTCACACTACATTTGTGATGTGATAGTTGTTGTTTTATTATTCTTATTGACAACTGTAAAAGGCCTATAATCTTAGAGAGAACTAAGTTTGGATCTAGAAATAATCAGATTTCATGAAACCCAAATAGATTACAAGTAGATCCAAAGAGTTGTGCAAACTCCTTTCATTAATTTGTAAACATAATACATGAAGGTACACATATTCTAATCATTTCTAAAATGAATAATGTTCAAATGGGAAAATGATAATTTTACTAACCATAAAATTAAATTTTGCTTGTGTTGAAAGATATGATATACCATAAATAACAAATAGGTAACAAAAAGAAATTAGTGTAATATGTGGAAGAGATAGGAGCACATCTATGTGTATGTGGTCTAATGTAGTTAAATAGGATTGAGTTTCATTGTAAGATAGAAGGCCATGGAAAGTGAAAAAAAGGGGGGCTAGTGATTCTATTTTCTTGTAAGGCCTATAAATAGGAAAGAAACCTTTATATTAAATAAATAGATATGATTTGGGCTTAAATAACTATTTTACAAATTGAATCTTAGATGATAATCTTATATTTTTAAGTAGCTAATATGTAAGAAATGGGCCTTAAGTATTAATTTTTAAAGTCCAATTAGAAACTTAAAAATACCTTAAATAACTATTTTTGTAAAGCTCAATTAGAAACTTAAAAATGTCATAGGTAGTATTAGTAAAAACAAAGAGAGAAATGGGCTATTAGTAAAATATATAAGAAGCCCACTTGACTTATAAGTAGACTAAGTCCAATGGACCAAATTTGTATTAACCTATTTTGCTTAATGAAAATATAATATTTAACTTATATAATATGAATTGTTTAGATAAAATAATTTTCAGATGTGTTAGTTTCAAAAGCTAATACATAAATTATGTATTGATTTGAAAGTAATCTAAAACTTATATTACTTAAAGTGTGAGATAAATTTTATGATAGATAATTTAGTAATTTTTAATGATACATTTGAGATAAAAAAAAAACCCCTCATGATTTGGTCTTATTAGGAAGGTCATGAAGAAAGTTATTTGTTTTGCACTTAAATTGGTTAGGAAGATGGTCAAATAAAATAAAATTAAGTAATTACTTTTGCCTCAAATAATATAACAAGTATGGCATGATTGCATAGCCAAACTCATGGTATAAGTCTAAGATAATTGTTATACATACTGTATCGTAAAAGTAAAATAATGTAAAATATGAAGAAGTTTATGTGTAAGGCTTGTGGGGGCAACTGATTGGTGTTCTTCAAGCTAATCACGATCAAAATAAAATTAGGTTGTGACAAATAATAGTGATTTTTTTTTTTTTACAGTTGTGACATAAAAGTTTAAATAATTAAATTTATGACTTTCTAAAAATTGCCCAAATTATTCATCACTAACTTATTTCTAATAGTTTAAAAATACTTGTATTAATTATGTGGTATGTTAAATTTTTTATAATATATATATATATATATTTGTAATATAAAAATATGTTAACCGGTTTGACCACCGGGTTCAACTGATTCAACCGATTTGACCTTGACCCTATTATCTTGCTAGGCCAATGGTTGGGTGGGATTTTAAAATATTAAAAACTAGACATAAACTAATTAAGACTAATGGTATTGAGTAGACAATACATTTTGTTCCTCTTTAATAATTTTAAGAGTCAAACATGAAATCACGGTTTGTCCTTATATTTTTACACTAACTTGCAAACAAATAGGAACCTGTAAAGCCAATTTCAAGTATGTATTGTTCAAATAGATTACGTATAGGACTAATTATTCATATATAGGACAAATTATGCAACTGTGCAGTATACACTTAACAAAAACATGCATTTATACAAGAAACCAGAATTATACAAAAAATAGTAAAACGATTTATTTCTAAAATTGGTTTATGCAAAAAACAAGAAGTGGTGCAAAAATTAGGCAAAAATTGGAATTGTGCAAAAATGTAATGCTTTATCCAAAACAACCAAACCAAAATGCATTAAACCTACAAAATTTATGCAAGAAAATATAATTATGCAAAAAACTAAAACATTATCGAGAACAAGTAAACTAGTATGCATTAAACTCGCATTAAAGCTACATAAACCAGTAACCAAAGAGTTCACATTAATCTTGTAGGATAAAATCTAAGAAAATCCTATTTTATTTGATAATCAATGATCATGTCAAGTTGGGAACAATTATTTGCAAAATAATTACAATAATTACTCTCACTTAAAGATGAATTTGCTATGTTTTTGACAAGAAGAACTACAAATTGAGTTTTTGCAAACTAGATGCAAACTACAAAAAAGACCTAGAAGCAAAATAAATCCTATACTTCTATTTGGGATGATTATGATTAGCATGATACTTGTCCTCACACGTCTAAACTCTACTATCTTGTTTTCCTTCATAGAGATGACTTAAGAGAAAAAAGGCAAGTATGAAATCAGAATCTTTTATTGCAATACTCAAACTATTGGAATACTAAACTTGAATTTGGAAAACTAAAATTTTCTAGAAAATATAAAAGTTCAAGTCCCTAGATCTCTAGAAAATATAAAGGTTTATTCATGTGTGTAGAAAGAATAAAGGTTCATATTCAATTAAGGTTGAAATTAGCAATTCATGTATTTACATTAATTAGCATATTAAATAAGTTCAATGTTCTAGGTATTTCTTGTACCTATAAATATTCTTGTATTTGAGTTAGTTGGATCAAGCCAAGCAAAGTAATCAAAGTAATATTTTGAAGTAAAAGTTCCTCTCTACCTTTCCATT
>JANHAO010026780.1:0-11003 GCA_026873985.1 Saraca asoca | reverse complement strand
ATTACATTGGGCTTAATTATTAAAGTTAGTTAGACTAATTTAATAACTTAAGCCTAAAAGTCTTTCCACACTTTCTATTGGACTAAGATTCTCAGTTGGGCTAGGACTAGGACTTTCAGTTGGACTGGGCCTAGGTCTTTTCATCACTAAACCCTAGAGTTATAAATATAATGCCTCGGATTAGTGAGGCAGCCAAATAGAACAAGAAAATAGTTTTTTTTTTTTGGAAAAACCATTAAGAGATCTTAGAAAAAATAGAGAGAGTCGTCTTCTAGTAGAGACACAGTGAGAGAGGCAATTCCATCTGACAGATTGGAGTTTTGTCTTACTTATGTGTGGATACCGTAGAGACACAGATCTGCCATTCTATGTTGGTGATTTCTCCATCCAACTGCAGCATCAAGGAGATGAAATCTAGGTTGCTGTATTCAACTGCAACATCACATCCAGCCACAGCGTCAAGGAGATGGATTCTGGTGTTGCTAATTTTGCCTCAAACTGCTAATCTGTGTTGCTGCATTTTGCATAAACACAATGCAATAAGGTATTTTTCTGGACCAACTGATTTATATTTTATGCAGGGATCCTTGGTGGCTTTCCAAAATTTTTAATTTTCTACTGTGCTTGCTGCCTTGAAACCTGGCAGTGTATTACTCTCCTCGCACACACCCGACTCCATTAGGGGTTAGGAATCATACCATCAACATTTTAGTAGACATGATCAGATCTAGGTCATTCATTGCAGGCCATCCCAACACTATATGGTAGGCCGAGGGCCAGTCAATGACTAGGAAATCAACTAAAATTGTGGCTCGACAATTTTGGTCCCCTAGGGTGATAGGGAGTCTGAATTGTCTTATTGAAAAAATTGCATCTCTAGTAAAGCCAAAAAGAGCTTCAGGCGAAGGCTTCTAGTAGCTTTCGTTCAGCCCCATTTGCTCAAAGCACTTTTTGCATATGATGTTTACTGAACTCCCTGTGTCCAGCATAATTCTCTGCACTTCGGTGTTGCTAACCTTTGCCTATATGATGAGAGTGTCATTGTGGGGTGATCGAATTCATCATGCATCATCATCCACAAAAATGATGCATTCAGAATCAATCTTAGCTCTCTTAGTGGGTCTTTTTGACTCATAATCCATGGACAAGATGTAGCTCGCACTCCGCACACAACACTTGTATGACCCACACGAAGTTCTTGGGATATGTGGCCTACCATGGATGGTGTACATGGTCCTTACCATAGTCAGTTGCTCTTGCTTGGCCTGCTTGGATGGTTGAGCTAACGATTGGGATTGCTAGGGTCGCTGCCCTACAGGTCACACTACATAATCTTTCAAACAACCTCTTCTGATTAGATCTTCAATTGTGTCCCTAAGCGACCTGCATTCCAAAGTGTTGTGCCTCATATCATTATGGTAAGCACAGAATCTTTCAGCGTCTTTATACTTGTGCGGGGTCTTTAGGGGTCTAGGTTGCCCAAAATCCTCCATGTGCTTGTCAGTGGCAAATATCCTGTCTGAGGTGTCAGCCAAGATACTGTAATTATCATAGTAACCTTGAGGTTCAGGTCACTCCTTCCTTACTTTCTTGGCTGGTTGGACTTTGGTGCTAACATTCTGACCCATTTTACCCTTTCCACAGTTACTCCCTCTCTTGTTCTGATTAAAGGTGGAGCCACCTATCTCGCTTCTCTATCAAGGTCTCTTCAAACCGAAGGCCTCCTGCCATTAGACCTCTTTTGTGGCTCGCTCGTAAAATTCTCCTAGATCTCTTACCAGAGATTTGTAAATATTCTCGTATAATTTTCCATCTTTATGAGTCCCACTGAGATCACCATTAGAATTTTGTCATCTGAGGGGTTTTCTACATTATTCACCTCACTATGAAACCTAGTGATATAATCCTTTAACAACTCGTCTCTTCACTAAAAATTTGTAGCAAGGTGATAAAATGGTGCGAGCTTTCTCCTTAGAGCTCTGATGGTCAACGAATTTCTTTTGGCACTCCTCCTAACTTCCAATGCTGCGAGCTGGAAGATTCTTAAACCATACCCTGGGTACATCTCCAAGAGTAGCTGAAAAAATACGACACTTAACCAGGGGGTTGGTTGTCTGGAGATCCATCTGGATGTTAAAGGCATCCAAGTGGTCATAAGGATCGCTTTTCCCATCATATGATGGGATAGCAGGGACTTTAAACCGGTGAGGAAGAGGTTCCATCTCAATTTCCTTATAGAACGGGGTCCTCTCCTTGTAGCAATCTAACTAATCTTGAGCTGAAGGGTGTTTCTCCAATTGCTAGACCCTCTGTAATAACTCTTCCACCATCAAATTTTACGTTTTAGATTGATGACCTTTAGTGTTGTCACGACCTACGTTCGAGCCCTCAGTGTAATGTGAGCTTCTAGGTCATCTACTTCTATCACGATTGTGACCTCGATGATCCTGTGACTTAGGTCGCGAACTGGAGGAGTGAATTGAATCTACATATCGAGGTCCTTCTACTGTTGACTTCTCTCCTTGAACCTACACCTCTCTTTGTGGCCCCCAATCTATTCTTCCTACTGCTGCACCTTTAGCATGTCTTTGGACTCCGTGGGTGTGCACTTGAGTTAATGCTGTAATGGCGTCAACAAGTTTTCTGACTGTGTTTTTGAGTGCCTCCTAGCATTGATGCAACACCTACACACCATTAATTTCAGAGGGAATGAAAGAAGTGCTTGCTAGGACTGGACTTCCTTCTTCTAACATGTTTCATTGTTGTTACTGATGACCATCCGGCTGGTTTGCGATGACTCCAAAGCTCCTGGTTGTTCTTCCTCTTGCCATCTCAATTTGTTGGTGAATCAATAGGGAAGCAGTCTGGTCCTATTGGGCATGCCAAAATGTTGACTGTCAATTTTAATAATCAGTCAACTAAGGGTTTTGGAACCCAAACTACTATATGAGATGTGAAAATATGGAGAAACAAAAAAAGTAAGAAGAAGAAGAATAAAATGAACACATAGGGTTTTATTGTGGTTCGGCTAAAGCCAGTATGGCTACCCTTACGTCCACGGTGATTGTATTTGCTTTAAGGTTGTTTCTCTACTCAGCTTGATAGAGTTACAATACTTATGATTTTCTCTTTATTTTAGTAAGGTTTTTCATGTATTTTTCTCTATCTGCATTACAATGATTTCCCCTCCTATTTATAGAAATAGGGAAGGCTACAAGTTGTAATTTAACATTGTAAAACTATAATTGCAGTTGTATCAGGCAATAAATGCCTGGTGTCAGGAAATAAATGCAGGGTAAATTATAGTTGATCTTTGGAGGCTGATTTGCTAGTTGAAAGTACATTATAGGCTGTTAGTCAGACATTAGCTATATCTAATTGCACCGAGGGGAGCTCATTGTAGTCTTGGTCTGCTGGAGGCTTCAACCTCGCATTGTGCAATCTGCTAATCAGTTTTCACAACCTCACTCCAAATTGAGCTACACTTTTTATCTTGATCTGATCCATTGGGCCTTCGCTGCCCCATTCCATTTGGTTCATAAAATGTCCATAACAACCACAATACGAGATTTTTTTTTCACCTAGTGACAATGTTGTTCTTTGCCTCATAGCTATGGGCTATCCAAAAATACCTTCCTATTTCTATACTTAATGAACTCTTTTGAAATCTTATCTTAAGTGCTAATGTCAGGAACCAATCTTTGAATGCATTGCAACAAACCCATATTCACTTCTTCATGTTTATCAATGTTTGGATTTGTATAAAAGAATTCTGGATTCAAGAAATATCCAGTTGCATGCAAAGGATGATGAAGTTGCATTTCCCATCTGTTGATGGTGAAATTTGGTAAGCCCAAATTCTAGCCAACCTGAACAGTCCTTGAATCCTCAAGCTGCAATTTAGTTGTCTGAGTATCAAATAGATGCAGAAAATAGATAAATACAGATATCAAAGGAAGAATAGCAAAGGCCAGAAGAGTTTTTTAATGTGGTTAAGCTAAAATCTTTTGTTGGATTTCTACGTCCATGGTAGCTTTTATTTATCTGGTGAAAATTTAGCAGAGTTACAGTACATGCTCTTAAGCCTCTCTTTATTGTATCAGTTTCTCCCCCCTTTTATAGAGTTTGGAAGGTTACAAATATAATTTTATAAGTTGTAAATCTATTACATCAAGTAATAAATGTATTTGACATATAAGGCTCCTACAAATCAGCTTCTGTGGATGGTAGACTAACTTTTGCAGATTACTTTCCATGGGTGGCCCCACAAGTTGGTATTGGCTGGGGAAGTGTTAGACCTTTACTATAGAGTTGAGAGCTAGGAGCTAGATCTTATGACTTGAGAGTTGGGAGTTGGGAACTGAGAGCTAGTGAGCTAGCAAGCTCGATCTGAGAGCTGAGACTAATGAGTTAGAACTGGGATCTAGCAAGCTAGAGTTGAGAGTTAGTGAGCTCGATCTAAGAGCTGAAACCTGCGAGCTGGAGATCTCGCAAGTCTTATCTTTAACGACCTGGAACTCATACATGAAGTCACCAGCGACCTGAATAATTCTAGGCCTTTCACTAATTTGACTTGTCTGTTGAGCTTTGCCAGCTCATTTCACATAGTATCAGAAAATATGCATAACACCTCTTTGATCAATAATTTTGAAAACATCCTTATATTTAGTTTCATCATCATTGAAGGTACGAGCAATAACTTCCTTAGCTCTATCCATAGCTTCCTTCTTCTTAGCATCATCCAATCTAAGTACATGAATTAAAGGGCCAGCCACCTTCAAAGAATAGGAAACGTGATTTCAAAACAATGGAGTATGCACAATTGTGGCCATTTTTTTCCCTTGTTGCTTAAATGCCCATTTACTTTTTTTACACTCATCTGATATAAACATCTTTAAATTTTCTTTTTGTTGATAAACACTAGAAAGAATAATAAAGGTAGTAGCAAAAACTAGTTTTTATAGGCCTTAAGAGCTCTCTTTGATTAGTGAAGCGCCATCATGTTCAATAACCCAGTATGGTTATATATATATATATATATATATATAGCCATTTAGTGACAATGCTTTCTTCATGGCTTTAGATAGGAGTGGAATTTTCCAAATGTCTTCCAACATTAAATCTAAGCAATGAGCCACACATGAAGTCCAACATAAATATGGATAAATTACCTCCAATAATTTTTCTAGTAGAAATATCCAATAATTTATAGAAGTTAAAGATTTAATAATTGAACTAAAAGTGCAAAACTTACAAGGTAAAATATATTCATAGTGTTAGAAACTTACCAGCGTAAATATTATTTGAGGCATTATCACTGATAACTTGAATCGCATTGTTTGGTTTAATCTTTTGAACAAATTTATCAAGCAATTCAAACATATTTTGTCTAGTTTAGCAAAAGATGAAGCATCGATACATTGCATGAAGACAATTCCTTTAGGACTATTGATTAAAAAAATTAATTAAAGTCCTTTCTCTTCTATCTTTCTAACCATCCGCCATGATAAAACATCTTGTTTTAGCCCACTCTTCCTTGTATTCACTCAAGAATTTTTGTGTGTGCTCCAACTCTTTGTTAAGGTATGAAACTCTCACTTCATGATATGTAGGTGGTTTTATACGAGAACCATATGCACCAACTACCTCAATCATAGCAGTAAAACTAGTATATTCCTTTGGTCTTGAAGTTGAGACATAACACTACTACTTCCTCTCTTTGAACTTGAAGTTGAAGTTGAGATTTTCTTTTGCTTATTACTACTACCACCAATAATATTATTTTCATTTTCATCTTCCATATCATCAAAATCCTTAAAGTGAAATTGGTTATTGGCTACCAAATTCTTTTGACTTCTAAGTGCATTTTTTTAGTCTTGAAACAATCTAATTTCATCTATAATATGATCAAGACAATTTAGATATTTTGTTGTATTTCTATACCCTCCAGGAATATGCTGCTTAAATCTTGTGATATCACCTTTTGTTACTTTTTTGTAAAAAGTACAAATAATATAATTTCTATTTTTGGGATCCTCCAAGGAAAAATATTTCCAAGCAACATCATCCATTTTGCACCTTTAAAAAACTAAAAAAATAATAAAAAATAATTAAAAGCTTAACAATTATCTTGATCTTAACCTCTTTAAAAATCATAATACTAAAGCAAATATATAAAAAAGGCAAGCATGGCAACAAGACACTGTTTATTATTGTATTATTGTCTTAAGCATGTCATGTTGATTAAACAAAACTCCAAATATCATCACATTGACGTAGGAGAAGGAAACACTCAAAGTATAAAACAAAATATAAGAAAACCACAAACAAATGTAAATGCAACAAATCCTCAAAGATTAGGTTTGTTTGCCTATTGCCTGTAGATTGTAAACCATATGAATGAAATTACAAGATTTTTTATAGTTCCCCTTAATTATATGATTCAACAATATATTCTCATTCTTTATATACACTCCAAAATAATATATCTATCTATATATAATTGGAGCCAAGAGGCCATTAATGACATGCTGGAATCTGTATCTTGTATTTATGCTTCTGTCCTCCAAATAAGAGACATCATGTAGTGTCCAAAGTCCATCATGCAATGTTTCTATCCTTTACATGACATTTTAAAAATCACAAGAACACATGTTAAATTCAAGTACATAGCTTTTCTTTTTTAATATGACCAGTGTAGTGTATGTCTCGGTAGCAGGAGCCCACCATAGAGTTGGATTTAATTAACAATACGTTAGTTGTTGTCTGTAGATTATGGGGTTTTGATTGAATTTGGTGATTGATTTACAATGACAATCTAAAGCATATGATTCTAGAAGCTTAACACATATGGAAGCATCATGCATTAAATAGTTAAAAATCTTACCTTTACTTTGTTCTGTACTTCTGCCTTTTGTTTATTGAAAAGGGCTTCTATGTTCTGGTTCTACACTTCTACATTTCTGGCTTTTATTTTTCAAAGACAACCTCTTTTGATGTTGTGTTATTGTGTTGTTTGTCAAAGAAAGACTTATATTTTGCTGTATTATTTTTGCGATATTGTGTTGCTGTGCTTTTGACTTTCATTTTTCAAAAAGTACTTTGTGTGATGGTGTTCTGTGTTGTTTGTCAAAGAAAGACTTATATTTTAGAGTAACTAGCAGATTGGTTGGGTCTAAAACTAGGTTGAGTAAGATATTTTTGGATTGAACTGGATCATATATTAGCCCATAAAACAATCTTCTTAAAAAACCTTCAAGTACATTTGGCATGTACCATACGCCTTACACCAAGGTACAATTGGCGAGCGCCATGGTGCATCATAACAAAAATGCCACACCTTGGCTGTTGTAAGACACAATAGGTTATGGTGATGTGCCATGGCGTGTGCCGTGGCACGCCAATTTTAACTATGACTAGAACCATAAAATTTTGTTTGTTTGCCATCTACAACCATTTTATTTATTTTACTCAATTTTTAAGCGGTTGAAATTGATATTGAGATTATTGCTTTTTAAGTCTGCTTGTGGCTGTGCCTTTACACACAAATATGGAATGAAGTAGATGGCATCTATTTAATACAAAAATGAAATATTCTAATGTTTACATATCTCTCTCGCAACTCACAAGGTTGAGAATTAAAGAGAAAAAAAAAGGGGAATTAGGAGATAGATACAAAGAAAAGAATTGTGAATCTTCTACTCTGCATTGCCATTAGTTAGGAATTATGCTCAGAACCATTGAAAAAAGGCAAATGAAGAAAATGGAGGAAGTGACCGAGCCAAAGAAAAGGATGTGAGTAAGGGAGACCGCGAGAATGAAAGGGGATAGAAAGATTAGTTTTAAAAAATATTTTATAACTTTTATCTTAATATGTTATCCTAATTTAATATTATTTATATTTTCTTTTGAAATTAATGATAAAATTTTATTCAAAAACTCTTTATTTCAAAAGCCTATTATAATCTAGGCTTATTGACTCATATATAACTAATTTAAAAATTTTTTAGTTAGATTTTAATAATTAAATTTAAAGAGATCAGTAGATGATGACAAACTTCTTAAATTTTATAAACAATACAGATTAAAATTTGGTTGGAGGACCAAAATATACATATAAAATATTATTGATATATAAGTCCACTTTGACATATATTTGAAAGAATAAGATTACAATATTGATGCATTTTATTGTAATTTTTATGAACATTTTTCATATTTTTTTATAACAAAAAATTATAATTTTGCATAAAAATTATAAAATTTAGAAAAAATTTCATAATGTGATTGTTATTTGTAGAATTACAAATTTTTATGTTATAGGAAGACTTCAGAGAAAATCCTAATTTTTTTTATGAAATAATTGTGAAATTTATACAAATGATTCATAGAATTTTTAAATTAAAAAACGATAGTTAGTGAAATATTAGTATTCAACTCACAAAAATAAAAGAATATGTATAATTTACTTTTAACTTAGTTTAATTAATTTTAATAAGCTAAATATCATTTATTAGATTTATATATGAATTACAAGCTTTCAAGTATGATAAATTATCATTGCTATAATTCATTGAAATCAATTTTAAATTACAATGAATGGTAATAAATATTAAATATTAGAAGAACTACCTGCAATTTAATGTGATAATATTTTTTAAATGACAAATAGAAAAAAGAGAAATACCTATATATGTATTGTTTAAATATAGACACAATATACTTGCATGTGTGATTCTATAAATTTTATATTGCAACATGCAATATTTATATATGATATATTTTATGTTTATCTCATTGTATCATAAAATATTATTAATCTAGTATTTTATTAATTAAAGAAAATAATTTAATACAAAATCTTAATTACAATCAATATAACAATTTGGAGAAAATAAGCTATTCAATATATATATATATATAAAGTTATGCCCTGGAGGTCACCGCTACCTCCGAATATAATGTGGCTCTGTCCCTGTAGATGAGACCAAAATTTTGGTCTATGATAACTGTTCATGAGCTGAGCCCTGGCCAAAAAATTATAGAACAAACTACGTCTATTTATGTTGAAACCTGGCGTCTCCCCTACCCAGAACAGAGCATGATTGGCAGCAATTAATTTTTTTGTGGTGAATAATAAAATGGTTAGAAGGGAAGATTTTCTACTGGCAAAAGGGAAGATTCTTTTTGAATTTTATACTTTTTTTTTTTTTTAAATAACGCAACTAGTTGAGGATTACCTTAACTCAAAACCCCAAGGTCTATTAAAAGAATGTCTATCTCTGCCGGGGTTGGGAAAATGCGGTTTGTTCTGATTTTTTTTAATCAAAATTCAATCTAATTTAAATAGAATTTGATCTGAGTAATTAAGTTTAAAAGTTAAGTTTGGATAAAAAATTAAACCCTATTTTTAAATGGACTGGATTCACTTAAATTTAAAATCAAATCAATATAAACATTTTATATTTATATATTAAATATTTTGTTAATATTATATATTTTACATATATTATTTGATACAAATCTTAATTATTAAAGATTAATATATATATATAATAATTTTTCATTCGCATTTTTTACATACAATAAATATAATTTATATCTAAATATTAATATATTTTATATATTTATAGTTTTTAAGCATATTATATATATTAAAAGATGAAAACTAAGTCTAAACCAGATTAAATTTGAGCATTTTTTTTAAAAGAGTCATATGTGAGCATAAAAATTATTAAAAAAATTTGAATAAGATCAGGTTTAAACTAAGTAAAGATGTCTTAATATTATTAATGCAAGTCCCGTCTGACCGATTTTTGTCCACCCTTACCACAATAACACCAACATTAAGATTTTCAATGCATATTTTATGTCTTAGGTGTGAAGAAATAAAATTTTAACAAAGTGTATGCAATACGTGTGCTACTTTAAAGCTAAAATTAATTAGCAATCACATTTTTATTGTTATACAAATTTTAGGGAATAATATATAATTGTTTAAAAAAATTAAAGGCATCAGTTTTAGATTTTTAAATTTAGATGCCTAATTTGTGTTTAGTAAAATTTTAGGAGTATAAAATATATTGTTCAAGTCGAACTGAGTTGTAAAACCTTCAATTAAATTCCCTGTATAGTTAGGAGAGGTCATCACATTAGATGAAGCGGTCAACCAAATTTGCGAAGACTTTAACATGCTTAACATATTCAATAAATAAAATTTGGCTTTGACACTGATATATGGAACTAATGGATTAAGAGGGGGTGAGTTGACTTTCTAAAACTTTTGTATAATGATTCAATTCAATTCAATTCCAAAATAAATTCCCGTTAATTTGAAAGAGCAAGTGAAATAATGCAAGAAGCAATCAAGGTCAATTGTATTTAATTAAGTTCTTTTCAAACTAATATAAGCATAAAGCAATTCAGATATAAAAATGTAAAGGATAAGAATGAGACAGAAAGCCAATTTTTTTTTTTTTATAGAGATTCCAATATAAAAGAGAATATTGATTTTGAATCTACTTCTCCTTTTCTAAATATCCTTAGATTAATTGAGGTATTCCATTAGTTATAAATAAATTATAAATACTTATAATCACTCAAAATTATGAATTCATCTCTGTAAGTACAAGAATATTATAGATAACTTTTAATACTTTGAGAGCATTTGTAACTTTGTATGTAATTTATGGTGCAACTCTTATTTCTTCGCAAGTTTGGATATGCTTTTAAATAAGGGATTTGATTAGGAATGACAATGTTTATTTAAATTTGGATCAAACTATTAATGAATAAATTACTGTTGATTAATTTATTTATTTATAACTTTATTAAAATTTCATATACGTCATAGATTGATTTATAACTGATGCATAAAAGGTATACTTGATTTAACTATTTATCATTTAATTATCATTATTGTTGGAATTGTGCTCAAGACCCAATCGTTATGTAATAGATTGAACACTTATGTTTTGTGATTATTAACTTTGTTTAATAAATTG
>JANHAO010026779.1:0-11027 GCA_026873985.1 Saraca asoca | reverse complement strand
GTATTGTAATTTCTATCCTTCCCTTATTCTATTTCATTTATTTGAGATTTCTAGGTGTTAGAAATCTATATAGGTTTAGAAGAGCATATTGTAATTCTTCTAGATTAGCAAGATACCTGTTAAATTCTTGTGTAATTGTTGTAAAGATTGGCATTTCAGGAACCTGTCAATCCTGATAGTTCTTATTTCTAATTTAGAGGTCTTTTGGTTGAGAAAGATCAAGTGGAGTAGACTTGAATTGTGATTTCAATTCAAGTTGAACCACTTTAAAAATCTTTGTCTTCAATTTTCCTTCTTTACTTGCATTTTTAATTACTCTTGTTATTAATCTTTAATTTCTAATATCTTCACATCTACTGATTATCAATTCTCTACATATCTCATAAAAAAAAAAGATTTTTGATACTGGTGTATATAATTCTCCAACAAGAAAAGGGCAAGATCTGTTTAATTTTGCAATTTTAATTTTTCTTCATTGGGACCATCACAAACAAATCCAACTACCATGATTAGTGTATCACATTTTCATAAAATAGGACTGAAAGAAAATGATCAAGGAAAATGGGATAAAAAAAGGCCAAAAATCCCTCAAACCACTAGAGGATTCACAAGCTTAACAGCTAGATTATCCAATGAAGCAAAAACAAGATTGAATAAGGTGATTGAAAGAATGCATAAGCATATAAATGATTGAATGGATCAACTAATAGACAAATAGGAAAACTAGATCAAGTCAATAGATGATAGACTAGGTGCTATGGAACTTGATAATAGAAAACATGCCACTCAAGTAAATGAGAGACTTAATTCTATTGAGACTCAACTACATGAGATTACACAACAGATGCAAGAAGAAGATGAAGAAGTAGAACTTCAAAGGATGGATGATCAAGATCTTCCACCTATTGAGTAGTCTTTGTATTGACTGTTTGTTTGCTTATTGTACCCCCTTAGTCCCTTATCCCTTGTTACATTATCTTTGTTGTTTTTTTCTATACTATGATGATGATCATGTAGTCTTATATTTTGAGACATCATTTTGATGATCTGTATTTTTGTTGCTGGATATTGTCTTCTGACATTATTTTGATATTTGATTTAGCATTCTAATGTTATATTCATTACTGATTTTGGATTTTGAATTCCAATTGTTAATTAATTTTTGACTGAACTGGTATATGGACTATTTTGTTCTAATCTAATTTCCTTCCATTCTAAACTTTTTGGTACATGAATTTTCATGAATGTATTATTGCTTTTTGATGTGCCAAAAGGGGGAAAAGTGAGGATTTTAGATAAGAAGAATGGAAAATGAGGATTTTAGATAAGGAGAGTAGAAATTGCTATTATAGGAGAAGTAGGGATTTTAAATAAGAAAAATAGGAAAGGGAAATTTAAAAAAAAAAAAGAAATGTTAATTTCAATTCAAAAAGGGGAGATATGAAAAAATAATAGCAATTGTTATTAAGGAAGAAGCAAGGATTTTAGATAAGGAGAGTAGAAATTGTTATTAAGGAAGAAGTAGGGATTTTAAATAAGAAAAACAAAAAAGGGAAATGCTAAAAAAAAGATGTTAATTTCAATTCAAAAGGGAGATATGAAAAAATAATAGGAGATATGAAAAGATAATAGAAAATATGAAAGAGTATAATATATGTACAAAAGTTATTTTGAAAGAAGGAGAATATAAAAAATAAGATTTTATCAAAATTAAAATTTTAAAAAATGTTTTGTTTTTCAAAAAAAAAATTAAACTTTGATCCTAAATCTTCAAGCTTATCTAAAATTGTTTGTTATCATCAAAAAGGGGGAGATGGTTAGCATTTTTAGTATAGCTAGACATTGTTAACATTTATGGAGATTGTTAGCCTTATTAGCCTATCTAAGGAAATTATTACCTTATTAGCCTACCCAAGGAGATTTTTAGCATTTTTAGTATAGCTGGATATTGTTAACATTTATGGAGATTGTTAGCAATTCTAGATATTGTTAACAAAGTATAAGATTGATAGCATAGTTAATATGATTACTTTTCTACCATAATTCCTCTTGGTTTTGATGTTGAAAACAATTTAAGTCTGACAATATCTTTTAGTATTTGTTATTTGTTTTGTAGGATCAAAGTGAATGATATTCAAAAGATCTACAGATAAAATTAGGAATTATTTTATTTTTTACTAAGATCTTTTGTAAGTGAATTCAATTCAATTTTGATTTAAACACATTTCTTAAAATTGATATATTGAGGTAGAAATATAACACTTGAAGTAAACTAAAATAAAATATTTTTCAAACAATATTTTTAAATGATCTTTTACAAGTACAAGCTTTATAAAAAAAACCATTTTACATTGTGTGAATTGAATCACAAATCGATTCATTGAAAAACTTGTGAAAATTCTACTTGAACTGATTCAGCAATCGATTCATGAAGAAAAGTTTTGAAAAATGTTTTTCCTAAAGGTTAGGAATTTTACTTGAATTGATTCACTACCTTTTACAATATATTATGATTTGATTTATGTATCAATTTAGTCATGAACATTCATTATGATATTTATAGACAAATCAATTCACAAATCGATTCATTAATTGATAACTGCTATGAATCGATTCACAAATCGATTCAAGAATAGAAAATTAGTTATTTTCCAAATGTCAGTTACAATAACTATAAATATCCCTAACCTTATTTCAAACTAATTTAGTTACACATCTGTTATATTTCTTCCAGAATGAAAAACATTCAGCTTTCAGAGCTAAATCAAATTTAATATCTACCTCATTGGATCTCATAATTTAGAGAATCTTGAATCAAAATTGAAGAGAATTTCATAGCTAGATATTTGAGATATCCATCTCAAATTTGGTATTGTATTACTTTACCTAGTTTCTTGTTTACTTTTGCAATTACTAGCTTGATAGAAATTGGAGATACAAAAGAAGAGGTTGATCTTTCCATTACATCTTCTTTGGTTATAAAGTTGATTATAGCTAGTTGAAGGTGTATTGAATTATTTGTATATCTCTAGATTATGAGGTTGATCATAGTCTTGATGAGATAAAAGAATTGTTGTATCTAGATTAGCAAGAGCCTAGTTTAATTCTTATGCAATAGGTTTTACAAGAGCCTAGTGTAAATCTTGTTGTATGAACTAGCTGTTTAGGAGCCCAGTTAAAATCCTATTGCAGTTAATAAAAGAGATTATCCAATTGAAGATTGGTCCAATAGATGTAGACTTTCACTACGATTTCAGTCAAAGTAGAACCACTTTAAAAATTGCAACGTCTTTATTATTCTTTATAGTTCTCTATATTTTGTAATTTAACTTTACTACATAATTGTATTCTACTGTGCTAGAAATGCTGTAATACCGAAGCTGTCTAACTGCTAAATAAATTGATTTTGTCACACTCTCATATAATCTATCTTGTTTGCTTAATTGATTCTGATATTCAATATCAAATCAGTCACTCCAATTAAGATCCTAATTATCCAATTAACTTCCAAATATGAAATGCAATTTTATTAAAAGACTTCCACTTTGCAAATCAAATAAGAATCCAATTTATTTTTCAAAGAGAGTATACATTTTACAAACATAAAAGATCATTTTTATTAATCTTGAATTTTTTTAGGACCAACACAAGATACCCAAAAATTGATGATCAAATGATCATCGAGGTACAAGATACCATACACAGAGGTATATGATACCCAAAAATTGATGATCAAACGATCATTGAGGTACAAAATACCTCAAAATTGATGATTAAATGATTATCAAGGTGTAAGATACCTCAAAAGTCATACAATCGACAAAGTTATACAACTATAAGAGCTTATAATTTTGACATATAACAAGTTATAATGATGAAGCAACAAATTGTTGTAAGTTAAATATAATCAAAATTGATGGTCAATCAAAAGTCATGTTCAAAAATGAGTAATTAGGATAAAAGATCCAAAAAATCCATATCACTTCCAACAAATCTAAAATTCCCAAAAAAACCAAAATCATAACAAGTACACATAATATTACAAAATTAAGGAATAGAGGCTAATCTTCCTTAGCAATAGGTTGGTCATAAACTATTTTAGTCTATAAACCATCTTTATCCTTCTCCTCACTCTTCACTTTCTTTATAGTCTCTTCAATAATGGAGTTTGCCACTCTATTAACTACCTTGTTAACTAATCCTTTCACATCTAAGTTAGGAAAACATTGTTATATTTAGGCCTTCATTGAAAAGGAATGTCAAGCTTTTGGGTGATCTCTAAGGGATCATTTTCAATATCAAATTGAGAGAAGTCTATGTTCTTGCCTAGAAGATATGTTTGATCAAGGGTAAGGTTAAAACCAACATTAAATGCTTTATACATTTTGTCTTATAAGAGCTCTAATGCTTTTGTCTTCTTAACAGGTTGGTCTTCTTGGGTATCAAAATTTTCTTCAAGCTTGCTTTGAGCTTCCTCCAATTAGTTTAGTTTAACTTTAAACTCTATGGTGATCTTTTTTTGCCTCTGACAGCCTTTGGGTAGAAGTGAACAGCTTCTTTTTGCTCTTATTCAATTCCACTTTCAATAGTTTGACCTTTGTGTACTCTTTGGCTAACTTTTTCACATTTTTAGTAAGCTAATTACTTTGGTTAGTAAATAGCTTGTCTTGATTGCCCAATTTTTTGGAGTACTCATCAATACTTTTCTGAGTGGATTCCAATTTTAGTTTCAATCATTCATAGCCACTAAAGTGCTCATCCCTATGTTTTTCATAAATTTATGTAAGTCTTTGAGTTTCTATTATAGAACTAGAAGGCAAGCTGTTTGATGAAGCTGATGACTTGTGATGGTACTCAAAGCCTAGAGCACCATGAGATCAAATTTCATGATAAAGCTTTTCCCAAATTTTATTCAAAAAGATTTGTTTCTTCACCAATGAGGTGTAATTTGCTCCTTTGTAGAACAAGGAGTTCAACTTTGCTTTTCTAGTAGATCCTTCTAGATGGACACCTAAAGTGATTTCTCAAAGATGACATTTTTGCTTTTCTTCAAAAACTAGGATCTGAATTGTCAAGTTTTGCCTTTTCTTCAAAAAATAGGATCAGAATTGTCCCAAATCCAACATATCTTTACCTTCGAGATAGTGATATGCAAAATATCACAAAACAAGTTATAATAGGTCTAATACTAAGTTGCAAAACATAAAACAAAAAAGAAATTTGGTAGGTAAACTTAAAAGGATCTTTATATCAAAAGGTGTCATTCCCTCAAGCATGTCAATTACAAGCTTGTTCAAAGCACTATACTCTTGTTTTTGACATTTTTGAGGAGGAGTACTAGGAAGTGACCAGATTACTAGGAATAATACTTCACCACCATCATTAACCCAATAGGGAGATCAGTTCTTCTTCACACTCACTCCAAAAAGATTCTTTCTAATCATGTAAACTAGAATGAGATTTTTGAAAGAGTATTCTTTTAGGCCTTTGAGTAAAGTACCACCATGATTCTTTGTTCCTTGAAGCATAAGAGAAAAAGTAGTAGAAGACTTCCTTATTTGGAATCAACTTAAGCATCCTACAAACTATTTTAAACAATTCTATTAAAGTCCAAGTGTTTATCATTAACTATGTGGGACAGACATTCATATCTCACTAGAAAGATTATTGGAAGAGGGAAAAGGGAGGACAAGTGTTGATGGTGGATCTCAATTCTGCCAAAACCCAGCCAACCTAAGAGGTTCTTTTGGGACTCACACTGGCTTCTGATTGAACAAGCAAAGATGAAAAGGAAAGGCTAAGGAAGAGCAACAAGGATGCGGTATTTTTAATATGGTTTGGCCAAAATTAAGCAGCACCAGTCCCTACGTCCATGGTAGTATTTTATTAATCTGAAGAAATTTTAGCAGAGTTATAGTACACGGATCTTGCCTTCTTTTACAATGATCTCTCTCCTATTTTTTATAGAGGTTGAGGAGTTACAATTATAATTATACAATTTGTATTTCTGTTACATCAAAATAAATGTATAAGAGAGCCTAGACTACTACACACTACTTTTTGTATACTGGTCCCATGAACTAAGTCTGAAAGGGTCACTACCTCATGGTTTTTCCTTTAACAAGATTGTTGCTGAACTTGATACTGTGTCCATGAGTCAGGACTCTAAGGTCACTGTTGGCTTTCAGTCAGCGAGGACAAACTTCACGAGCTCGTTTTCGACAATGTGAGCTCTTGTTTAGCGAGTTGCTGGCTATGCGATCTAGGACTTGTCTCTTAGTGAGCCAGGACTTTTGTCTTATTCTGTGCTCATGTACATAGTGATCTAGCGAGCTTGGTTCTTTTCACTTTCGGACTTAATCTACTGCCGGGCTTTTGCTAGCCCATTTCACAAAATCAAAAAATGCCTATAACATAAGCCCCCCAACTCTCATCTCACTTTGCGAGCTAGGAGTTGAACAGTTTTGTTGGCAAAGGGCCTTCTTTATGGATTATCATGTAGTCAAAGTCTTCAATCAGCTTGTCATTTTATCTGATCCAAGCCATATCTCATGCTATACGTGTCTCATGGTCAAGGATAAGTTTGCCTCATTTTCTTCCAAGGCCTTTAATGGAAGTGGTTAGGAGTTCTTCTGGACCATTTGATAGGACCAAGCCAGTCTATTTAAAGTATGGAGAGTTCCTTCTCCTTCATTGAGTGAACTGATGGGTACCTCAGACGATCCCCCATGTTTTTGGTAATTTGGTTTCCGATGAAGCACCTTGAGGCATGTATGGTCTGCTGCATAAGATTATGAGGCATGAATGGCCTACTGCACATGACTCCCATGAATAGCTTCTCTTGTTGGCTATTGGGAAGTCTTATATAGGCCTTGGATTATTTCCTCTCGATGATGCTGTAAGGCCTCACCTTTCTAGCCATGTCCACCTACTTCTCAGTCCCAGTGGAAGGGATAGGTCAGGAAAGGAACCATTAGCCACTGAAGACCTCGAGCACTGGCCAATCCTCCTGCTGGTGCTGGCTGGAGTTCATCTCCATGAAGCCAATCTTCTTTCCAGAATGTAATAGCCATATGCTTCTTTTGTTTTGACTTATATTTTGATTCTTAATGATGTAAATTTACCTCATTGAATGAGGCCTTTAATAAATGAAATCTTCATGATTCTTGCATGTTGTATTGTGTTTGAATATTCTACACATCATAGATGGTAATATGAATTTCTACAAATCACAGTAAAATGAGGTGCTTGAATAGTCGATTAGTCACGCTTCTCGATGAGCAATGAACTGGGCACCAAGGTACCTTGGTAGTGAGTAGTATATAGGTAGATCACATGAGAGCTGCACCTAGTGAGAAGTTACATGTGAGCTGCAAACATTTGGCTACATGACAGCTATAAATTATTAGGTCACGAACACATGGTACCTGAGCAAGTTGGCCATGTAAGCGAGGTGGCATGCATACAATGCTTGAGGAAGTTGAAGTAGCGTGCATATAGTGCCAAAGAAAGTTGGTCATATGCACAAGTAGTAAAAGGCTATGTACACATGGTGCCTAAGAAAGTTAGTCATATTCATGATGAGGTCACATGCACATGGTGCCTAAGAGAGTTAGTCATATGCATAGCGAGGTAGCATGCATATGGTGCCTAAGAAAGTTAGTCATATGCACGCTTGATTGCATTAGGACGTTACAAAGAAGTAGGTCATTCTAATGCAATAGAAATTTAAATCAAAACTTAAAAGGATACAGTTAAAAGCTGAAACGGGGGAGCTCACATCTCAAGGGCTAACTTCCAAATTAACATTTGCTGAGAATTCGTTTAAACTATATACATAAAATTTTAGGCTACTTTTACATGCTTCATTATAGGACTAAAATATGGTTCTCACTATGGCGAACTACTCTTACTCGAGATCCTGTTGAGGCTGAGAGGTCTGCTATCCCATAGGTCATAGCACGTACTCTTTGAGGTGGCCTCCTTTAATCAGATGTTTGATCACATCTCTGAGAGCCCGACCATCTGAAGTGTTGTGCCCAACTTCATTATGGTAAGTGCAAAACTTGTTCTTGTTTCTATTTCCATGAGGAGTTCTCAAAGAAATGGGAGTCTCGAAGTCTTCTCTACATTTTTCTATTGCAAAAATCCTATCCAGAGGGTTTGATAAGATGCTGTAATGATCATGACAACCTGGAGGCTAAGGTTGCTTGACTTTCACTTTCTTCATAAGCTGGCTATTGGGGGTGGTCTTTTGACCCCCATTATTTCTCTTCTTGCTTTGCTCAGAGCTACTCGTCTTGTCCCTCTGATTCTCTGAACCAAAGGTCTCTTTCCACCTAATTTGTTTGGTGGCTCAATCATAAAACTCACCTAGACTGACAGCTAGGGATTTGTATATGCTTTTGTACAATTTGCCATACTTATGAAGTCCTGTTGAGATTGCAATCAGGATGCTCTCGTCAGATGGGCTCTCAATGTTATCAATCTCATGCTTGAATCAGGTGATGTAATCTTTCAATGACTCATACTTGTGCTGAAAGATTGTAGTGAGATGACAAGGGGGCACAAGCTGCCTCTTTAGCACCCTATATTGGTTGAGAAATTTTTCTTGATATTCTTCCCAGCTGCTAATGCTGTGGGCTAGGAAGCTCTTAAACCACGTTCGAGGTGTATGTCCCAATGTGACTAGAAAGATACAACATTTAATCAAGGAGTTACGTGTTCAGAGATCCATCTAGATGTTGAACATATCCAGGTGGTTGTGTGGATCACTATCCCCATTGTACAACGAGATAGAAGGGATTTTGAGCTTATGAGGGAGAGGCTCCATCTTAATTTCCTTGGAGAAGGGTGTTTGATCTTCTAAGTGGCTTCGATCATCTTGAGCTTGAGGGTATGCCTTTAACTACTTCACCCTCTGAAGTAACTCTTTTACCAATGAAGTCAATGCCCTAGATTGCTGGCTATAGGCCTGATGGCTCTTCCTATCTTCTTGATCACGCGAGTAGTGACTTGAAGTGAGCTCTTGATTAGCTCCGTTCAAACTTGTAACTCACTACTGCTGGTGAATGTTCTTGGGTGTAGCGACCTCAGTCTACCTTTACAAACCCTGGGCTTGCGCTTATGCTAGCATCTATAGTGGCTTAGCCATTTGTCTCATTAAAGCTTCTAGCGCTTCTTGGCATTGGTGCCATGTTTGCATTCCATCAGTTATAGGGGCAAACCGTTGATCGCCTCGACAGTGGAAGAACTTGTCGTATGACTCTTAAGTTGGTTATTAACAACATCTAACTTCCTGATGGTTTTTCCCCTGGCCATTACAACTAAATAGAGAGTGAACCAAAATACAAAAAATTAACTAGAACTCAAGTGAGTCCCCACAGATGGCACCAAAATGTTGACGATGGATCTCAGTTCTGCCAAAACCTAACTAACTTGAGAGATTCTTTAGGGACTCATATTGGCTTCTGGTTAAACAAGCAAAGAGGAAGAGGAAGAGTAGCAAAGACATAGTATTTTTAACGGCACCGGTCCCTACATCCACAGTAGGGTTTTATTAATCTAAAGTAATTTTAGCAAAGTTACAATACACAGATCTTGCCCTCTTTTACAGTGATCTCCCTCCTCTTATTTATAGAGGCTAGGGAGGTTACAATTGTAATTACATAATTTGTATTTCTGTTACATCAAAATAAAGGTATAAGATAGCCTAAACTACTACAATATATCTTTTACAAACTGTTGGCTAACTCTTGATGTTTGCTTTTTGCCGATGGGCCCTATGCACTGCATCCTACAAACTGGCCTGATAATCTAAGTCTGAAAGGGTTATTGCCTTATGGTTTTTCCATTAATAAGATCATTGTTGAACTTGACACTATGTCCATGAGCCGGGACTCTGGGGTCAATACTAGCCTTCGGTCAAAGAGGACGAACTTCATGAGTTTGCCTTAAACAATATGAGCTCGCATTTTGTGAGTTGTTGACTATGTGAGCCAAGACTTGTCTCTTAGTGAGCTGGCATTTCTGTCTCATTCTATGCTCATGTAGATAACGATCTAGCGAGCTTGGTTCTTTTCACTTTTAGACTTAATCTACTACTGGCCTTTTGCTAGCCCATTTAACAGAACCGAGAAACGCTTATAACAACCAGCAATTGTCTATTCAATCACAACATCATAAAACATGAAAAAAATGATTTAGATTATAATTGCATATGGCTCTCCTTTCTTAGCAACCTTAAAAGTGATCGAGTGGTGAGAATCTTGATAGATTTTCTTTTTTACAATTCATCAAGTTTTATCTAACTAGTCCAAATAGGCAAGAGTTCAACACCCATAACTTCAACATGAACCCAGTCCAAATCCACTTTAATAATGGAAATGTCAATTTCTTCTCCTAAAAAATCATTTTTGAAGGTCCCAGCTGAAGATGTGATGTAAAATGGATCTTACCCTTATTCCGTTAGAGGAATTTTATATACACCTTTGATTATTATGAATTCTCTTTGAATTTAACAAGAATATGATTAATTGCTTTCTACCAAGAAGCACAGTAGAAAACTCTATTGTAGTATTTGTAAAGAATGTAGTAATACAACAAAAATTACAAATCAAATTTCAAAATAGTAGAATAACATAATGCAAAAAATTATGTAGTAAATGCAAGAGTAGAAAAATGGAGATTCAAGACACCAAATTTTTAAGTGATTTAACTTGAATTGAAATTATAATTCAAGTCTACTCCACTAGATAATCTTCAACCAGATTACCACTTTTATTATCAAAACATCAAGATTAAAATGGGCTCCTAAACTGCTAGTTTAAACACAAGAACTACAACAGGTTTCTTGTTAACCTATAGCAATCACAAGATTTTCTACAAGCTCTTGCTAACCTGTCAGGTCCCAAACAGGTAGTATAAAAAAAATGGTAGACAGTTTATATAGCGGAATGTTAATATGATCTTGCCCCTGTCTCATTGGAGACGCAGTATACAATCTTTGTTTGATATATTGTTCAATT
>JANHAO010026778.1:0-11000 GCA_026873985.1 Saraca asoca | reverse complement strand
ATATTTAATATATTAATATATATTAATATTAATTTATATATTAATTTTTAATATATAAATGTATATTATATTAAAAATTAATATTAAATATTAATATTATTAACATATTAAAGTAAATTAATGTTATATTAATATTTAATTTTTTGATGATAATTTAGTTTTTCTATTTCCACTATCTTTCCATTCTTTTAATTTATTCTTATACCAAACAATGCACATTACCTCAATTATTTCTATAACATATCAAATAAAGTAATAGACTTCCATTCTCCTTTCCATTCCTACTTCCTTTCCTCTTTTCATTCCTACTAATATTCATTCCACCCAACCAAATACCATGAAAGTCTTCAAAAAACATCAGATGTCACTTAAGTCAAATGCTTTCGATAGATAACATTAACTCTCAGTTACGAAATAATTACCCAAAGAATGTAGGAATATTTTGCTTTCATAAAAAACTCATTTAGGATAATTTTATTAGGAGTTCAAAATCTTTAAGACTTTGAATGTTTCTAAGATAATTCTATGAAAACCTCAAACTTTTAAAAGGTTAAGTATTTTCATTATTAATCACCATTTGTCAAATCTCAAAGCTAATAATTTAGATAAAAATATAAATATCCATGTAAAATAAATGATCAAAGATTAAAAATACTCAATCTACTAAGAATTGACCTTCTCATAGAATTAACTATGTTTTTATCATTAGATGACTAATTTTACTTTAAAATTTATGTTTTTCATTTGATTTATTTACTATAAAGATTTAAAAATAAGTGATCTAATAATAAAAATATTCGAACTATTTAGAATTTAACATTCTAATGGAATTATCCATTAATAAACCAAAAACACAAAAGTAAGGTTAGCCAATCATTATCATACAGGAAACTAGTTCAATATAGAAAAATAGTTAGACTGGTAGTGTGTCACAGGTCGATAGCTCTTTTAACCGTACCGTGCAGCACATGATGTTAGCTCTCAGTTAGCATACCAACCTTCAAAAAAATTCTAACCACACTTGGATAGATAATAGGATATAATAGATTTTGATCACCTACACAATAAAATCATATGCTCAACTTGTCCATAGGCAAACATAAGTATATAGTCGAAATATCTATGCATATCAAGTCTCAAAGATTGCCTACATAAGAAGCCTATATACATTGAGAAGGGACTTCTTTCAATAAGGAAAGGGACAACTCTGTTATATTAATATATGTCTCATTACTTAGTTTTGAGTATGTGGGGGTTTCTCAGCCATCACATTTTGGTCTTTAGCCCATGCCACAATATTCACATGGGTCATTGGATATGCCCCTAAAAAGTAGTTTAAGCTAAAGCCCTAATGACACAAATAGACATTTTTTATGGTTGGGTACACCTTTTTGCTCTTATACTCTTAGTTCTTCAGGATATTTTATATAAGTTTTGATAATTTTATGTTTTCTAAAATCATAAATCATGTTCTTTAAGGTCTTAAAAAATTCTTGTAACTTTCAAAATAACTTTATAAGCATTTCTTTCATCTCTTAATTTTCAAAGTTATATGGTTGATGATATAATATTTGCTACATATTTTTCATCAACCTTAAATATGTTTCAAGAAGTGTTTGAATGATGCTTAAAGCTAATCCTTCCTTGAAGAATTTTAAGAATTTGTTTTATATATCCTAATCTCCAATATTTAGTTTTGTGCTCAAAAGTTTGCTAAAATCTTTGCAATTTGTTAAAGAATTCAAAGATCAAATTCAAGATTGTGAAAAAAAAATTGATGAAGTTGGAAGAACAAGTCTTGACTTAAGATTTCTCATCAAGATCAATGATTTTTACTTAAAAAGTAATGAGAAATGGAAATAAAGATGATGACAACCAATGAGTACCACAATTCTACAATCAATGAGTATCTCTATCCTTATTTTTTTTTTTATGGATCATTAATATATATATATATATATTGAATTCCATAATTCTCTTTTTCTAGTTCTTCTTAGTTAGTTTAGATAAGATCATGAAAAAATATGATTAGTTGTGATGACAAAATGTCTAATTTTTGTTAAGTGCTTTTTGTCATTGCACATAGGGAAATTAAGCTTGATAGTTTTGATCTTTTTTTTTTATCCCTATTGCATATCCTTTCATGATGTATGCTTAAGCTATGCCTCTTAGTTGCTTGGAAATTGTTCTAATCATGTTTCATCATAGAGAAAACTTTGAAAAGAAATATGCATGCATAAAAATATTTTAAATGACTACCTTTTAATCTTTTTCAAAATTAGTTTGATAGCAAAAACTCACAAATTTTCAAATTACTTAAATGTTTTTTGTGAACATGTTTGAAAATAATATTCCCTTCCATGTTTCTCCTAAACATGTTTTCAATGCTTCAGAACATAAAAAGTTTGAACTTTTATAAAAGTGTTTTGAAAGGAGCGAAAATTCAAATGTATTTGTTAGATTGAGAAAGATTTATGTTTTTCATGTTTTAAATATGATTATATACTTTACTAAACATATTTGTCTTAATCTCTCACACTTTGTTTTCAATCCTTTTTTTATCCTCTTTGAAAGGGGGCATATTTTTTAAATAAGAGAAAATTAATGCTGTTTCATTGAAGGGCAAATTATTTTTAAGATATTTCTTGTATATACTTTAAATATCTTGATCACATATCATACTTGGATAATCTTGTAAATCATTGGTAAATATGCATAATTACAATCTTGAGTTTTTTTTTTCACAAGAAATTTTGATTTTACTTCCGCTTTATTTCATCAAATATCATATGATTTGTATCTTTTTGCCTTAAAAATGTGCTATTAATAACATGATTTAAGGGGGAGTTTTGCTTATATTTGATCTATATTTTCTTTCACATTTCTTTTGACATGTAATACTTCCAATATTTATACACTTTACATGTCCTCTCATACTTGCATAAAGGAAGAAGGTAAAATTCTACATGTTGTGACATTGATGAATGTTTTCATATGATCATGGTATCAAATTTTTCAGAAATCTTGTTAGGACCAAGTGATAGATATATGTCTTTCCTTACAAAAGGTGAAAATTTTTGCTTGCAATGATACCTACCTTTTAAGCTTATTTCATCTTTTTAAAGATAAAAGAAAAAGATAGAATTGATAATGAGAAATAGTGGGAGAAGATAATGACATTGATTGTTTGACATCACTTGTTTCAATATGTTTATTTATCCTTTTGTTGATGTTAAATAGGGAAAGAAGAAAAAGAAGAGAAAAATATGTTGTGTGCTTAATGTATTAATATCTTCTTGTGCTTATTAGATTGAATCTTTATCATGAACATATTTTCCTTTAGTGATTTGCTATTATAAAAAAGGGGGAGATTGTTAGCCTCTTGATTCTATATGATTACTTTTAATGACGACAAATTGTTAGTATATTTGTTTATATAGCAATGCTTGATTATTTGCTAAAATTGTTATATCTTATACAAGCATTTAATAGGCATACTATGTTGTAGTTAATAAATATAAATGATATTATAATAATGCATGTTCTTGTGCTAATTTGTTATATTTGACATATATGAATCATGCTTATCCATATCTTTAAATGTTAGATTGGACTTAATATAAGGCTTGTAAAGTTTATGTATATTTTATAGGATTGTCCAAAATGAAAAAGAGTGAGTATTGGAATAAAACAATTGAAAATCTTGTCATGCTTAACTCAAGAAGGAACAAGAAAAAAAAGGCAATAAAGAATAGATGCATCAAGCATTGAGGAATTGCAATATTGAAGCTTTGGAAGTATGAAAAAATCAATAAAAGCCCAAGGACTTTGTTGGGTATAGTTCTTCCTTATAAGCTTAGAATTCTTGTAAAATAAAGTTTTACATGATATAAACATGTTTTATAAATTCTTAGCTAACTCAAATTTTTTTTAAAAAGGTAGCCTACATTCATGTTTTCACAAAATAACCTTAGTGACACTTCAAAAACAAATGAGATATGAGTTTTGTTTTTTCAATTTTGACCTTTGGTTACTCTTTTGATCATATCTCACAAAATGCTTATAACATAATTGTGAAACTTATTTCATATGAATATAGGCTCAGAGATATTTCCATAGATAGGAAATTTGCTTAAAATGATTAAAATATGAAAAAGATATGACTTTTTCAATTTGAGTTTAAAAATCAATTTTTCATAATTAAGTCTTTCTAACTTTTGCTCAGTTTTACAATAAATCAAAAATTACTTATGATATGAGCATGAAACCAGTGCCATTTGAAATTAGAGTCAAATAGCATTTTAAAAATAGGTTGTTTGCTTAAAATGGTTTTGAAACGAAGAAGTTATAACTTTTTTTAAGTTGAGTCTAAAATTTTATCTTTTGGGAGCGATTCGAATCATGTTTTATAGGAGAATAGTGTGATTCGAATCCTGAAAATGAACTAGGTCTTGGGTATTCATGATTTGAACTGCGATTCAAATCATCTAGGTTAAATTTGAAAATAAATGCTAGTTTTCATCCAAAAGTATCACAAACAACTATAAAGCATTATGGCCTTCTTATATAAGCTGAGAATAATCAAATACAACATATAGAAAGCCTGAGCTTCATCATTTATAATCTATTAATTTTTTTTTATCAAAATCAATATTTAAGCTCTTCATTGTGAAATTCCTTTAATCTAGGTGCTTCAATTGTTTCATCTACTCTTTGAGAGATTTTTAATGAGTTATTCTTCATCTAAGTCTTCTTGTGAGTAGTAAAGGGTAAGGAATCCCTTTGAATTTATGAGAAGGGTGTGGTATCCCTTTGGAAAACACTTTAAGGGTGAGGTATCTCTTGTAAAGAGTTATTTGCTCAAGGAAGAGTGAAGATGTTGTAAGGCTTTTTCAAATATCGGTTGGAACTTGAAGAGGTAGTGGAGAAGTAGTTAACCTTGTAAAGCTTGAAGAGTGGATATGTATTCTGGTGCAGGTTTTCAAGAAGGAACCATCATAAATTTTTGTATTTGATCTTTCTAACTTACTCTTATTTATATTTGATAATATGCTCTATTTTTGTTAACAAAATTTGTCGAATATATTGCTTCAATGTTTATTTTGTTTCTTAGATGTTTGAATCCTTGAAAAAGTGATTTATTTATACATGTGTTTCTTGATACCTTGCGTATGCATTGTTGAATGAGTTGCTTTATACAAGTGTTTGAATTGTTATATTTTGTGTGAAAACATCTTTATAGAAATTCACTTGACTTGTTGAATTAAAATCATCTCATAACTTTCCAGAATCAAAAATTTTTCAAAAAGAATTTTGAAAAAAAAAAACCCAATTCACCCATCTTGAATGTAGGTTGTCTTGTCATACATATTGTAGAGCAATGTGTATTAAGTTCAAATTTTCAAAAGGTAGGACAAAGTTTATATATGGGGTAGATGAATACTTGAACCACATTTTTGAAGATGTTATTTGCTTAGATTTGATGTTTTCAAATTTTATATATAGGTGCATCTTATACATTTTTAAAGTTTAATCATTTGTATGTGTAGATGGTTCGTGAATTATCATTTGGTCAGTATATATAAGTTGTTTTATATGTTTGTTGTGGTATACATGAGCTTTTAAGAAGTTTTTATCATTTTATTGAATTTGATTTTTTTTTTCTATTTTTTTATAATTAATTATTTTTTAATTAGTGTGATTATATATAGTTAAATAATATGATTTTTATGATAAAGTGGATTACATTAAATGTTATAATTAATTTTAGGAAATATCTATTTTTAAAAGAATAAAATAAAATTTATTATTTATGAATTTTGATCCTTAACTTGTTTAATTGAAAGATAATTTAATAAATATGAAATTTTCATATTTAATAAGTTTTGATATTAATAAAAATGATTGTGAAAATAGTTTCACCTTAAATAAATTTAAATTTATTATTTTTATAAAGAAATTGTTGAAGTTAATATTTAGTGTGAGTTGTAAATTTTAATTAAAGCTATATATGCTTTCCATTTCTAATAGTTGCATGGGACGGCAACCAGGTGACAAGTCATCAACGGTTGCCGACACAAGTTATGCCAACAGCATATTGAGATTCGCCACGTGGTGGCTGTTCATATGTTATGTAACATATTGAGAGTACATCTGTGCCGACAAGATGAATCTGACTCATTATCTGAGACATGGAAGCTACACGACAAGTCTATTTCCGAACTACAAGTTCCACTTACATTATGATGTTCACGTCTGATACATACAATGTTTTCTTCTATTCTGCCTTTTTCTTCTCATTAATTTTTTTCATCACTCCTCCACAAATATTTATATAATATATGTTTAAGTTATAATTTTTAATATTTTAAAGAATAAAATATACAATTTTAAGATATTTTTGTAAAAAAAATGTAACAATTAAATAATAAAAATAATAATTAATTTATTTTTAGTTGGGGAATATATATTTTTCAAAATATTCCTCCTCGTTCCTCCCCATCGCTATAGCTTCCACCTTCATCTGCCTTGTCACGAATGGTTGACTATAAGCATAAAATTTTTTAGTATTTTATATGTTTAATTAAATTTTTTTATCTTTTTATTTAATGATAACAAGAATGATAAATTTATATGAAATATTCTAAATTTTAAATTAAGATACTAAAAAAATATTTTAAAATTGATATCATGTGTCACTGTAATGTTATATATATTAGGATGCATAATTTTTTTTCTATTTTTTTATGAAAGAATCTCTGCAATTCTATAAAGTGAATAAATTATTCAATTCCCATTAGGAAAAGTAAATTATTCAAGTAAATCTCAACACCTTTTTTTACATGGATGACAAGATTATTCGAATATAAAACTTCTATCCTATTCAAAGTAATCAATGTAAGGATTTAAATTTGGAATTTGCTCGATTAGGATAGAAAATGAGGAAAAAACAAATAAAGAATTTATTAAAATTTTTATTTAAAAATAAATAGGGACTCAAAAATAAATCTATGGAAATAAATCATTTATAATATAAACATAATTTAAATAAGTGACATGTCAATATTTTTCATTCTTTTTTTTTTCCGGGAGATGGTTTACAGAATCCAATTGATATCTTTAAAAAAAAAAAAAGAAGAAAGAAACATTATCCAAATTAAAAAGAAGGAAACAAAATTATAAAATTGAGCAAAATTGGATGATTAAAAATGTATTTAAGCATTTTTCTAATACATACACACAATAAGTTGGCCTCCCCTTAAAATAAAATAATATTAATCACAATTTACCTTTTACAATTATATGTATAATGATTGTAAATGATAGTTTAAATCACATGCTAATTTTATATTTCCAAAACAAATAAATAAAGAAATAACTTTTCATATGATGAATAAGTTGTAACAAGTAAGAGTGTCTTATGAAAGAAATACTCACAATTGATTATTTGAATCATGGAACATGTCACATAATGCAATGGTAATATTATGAGATTGATTACAACAATTGTTGGAGATTTATAGATAAGAGTATAAGACATGAAGAATACTTTCATTAAAAAAATATTCGTCCCCATTTATTATTTTACTTTGGAGTGATATGCAAATTCTCCTCCCAAGATACAATAAAAATTTGAAAAACTGCAAAAAGTAAATTGAAGTTTTTCTTGAATCAAGTTGATGGTAGAGAGTTCGTGATGCCATTCTATCTTCTATATGCATGCAAATTTCTGCACCACCAAAGTCTTATGTTGCTGAAGGGGAGCTTTCCCCTTTACTCCAAGTCAATAGCGCTAGCCTTATTATGTTATGGTTCTAACTGACACCCAGAGCTTGATTCACTCCTGATTGATGAATCTGGAATGATCTTGGATCACATATGATACTAGAAAGAAAGTAAGACTATCATGCTTGATAGTCGAAGTAGAGTACACACTTTAAATGGTGTGATTTATATTGTAGGGCAAGGATGTTCTTTTTGTAGTGCCCCCCATTTTCTCCCTTTCTCCTTGAAATAGTTTTTTGTAATGGTTGCAAGTGTTTGAGAGAAATGGAAAAGAATGAGTAAAGAAAAAGTGTTGATAAATGTATATGTTTATATGAAAAGTCTAAAACTTTGGAATAGTTTATAGAGTTTGAAAAGTTTCATCCACTAGACATAACTTTATAAATTACAAAAGCACAATATTTAATTTTCAAAAGACACAACTTTATGTTTTAAAAGACATAACTTTACATTTCAAAAGTCACATTTCTTTCTGAAATACACATTTCAAATTTCTATTTCAAAAAAATATAACTGTTAGTTTAATATTCGAGATGGAATTTAGTATTTTTGAAAACAAACACTAACAATCCTCTGCTTTGTTGGAAAAAAAAATTCAAAAACAATTTGCAACCATTGAAAATAAGATAAGTAAACATGGGTATAGGTGTCTTTTGAATTAAATGTTGCTTATTACAAACACCTTAAAGTTTTATCAAAGTCTTTAACTACATAATATTAAACTAATTACTTTTTGTGATAGAACCAAAAAATGTCTTACATATACCAAACTCTTATTTCAATGAGAGAATAATTGTTTTAGCACTATTATGTCCACATGCTTATTCCTAATTCATGAGCTCTCTAGAGAGCAAGCTTTTGACTCTCATAAAAGCAACAACACTTCTCAATTCAAATAAGTGAAATGTCAACAATGTGTTCTCCATTATTATAAATATACAATAGTAATGTCTTAAACTTTCATTAATAGCATAGCTCATCCTGCAATCCAATAACAAATGATATTGACTTTATTTCTTAGGGACATGTGTCAATATCAACATACTACATTCAAAAACATGTTCTTACCAATTTAATTCTTTTGACTAGAACAATTATAATAAGAGATTGGGTTGCCACTTTTGATGATAAAGAGTATTAGGTTTTAGTCCAATTTTAGATGATATCATCTGAACCACCTCTCTCCTCAGAGGTTTTGTAAGTTGATTTAACATAGACTATAGTTATGATACCACTTTGTATCAATTGTCTTATATTCTCATGCCATAGACACTTTTTCTCTTGACTTACCATCATAGGTATAATTTACAAGCTTTTTCACAAAATGACTTAATCATAACAATGGTTTGACATTGAAAGCATTGGACTAGAAGGCAAATCTATTGTCCCACAATAATTACTAATCCACTAAGCCTTTGGTAAACATTTTATTTCTTACTCGTCTAAGAAATTCCACCAACAGTGTATACCACTCTAAACTGGATTGGTTTTCTCATAAATATTTTGTTTCTTGCTCATACATGAAAATCTTCCACCAATAGTGGATATCACTCCAAAATGAATTAGCCTTCTCATAAACATTTTGTTTCTTGCACTGCTCATTTAAAAAATTCCACCACCCATAATGGATACCACTTTAGAATGGATTGACTTTCTTATAAACATTTTATTTCTTATTCATCCAAGAAACTCATCCACCAATAATGGATACATTCCAAATTAGATTTTTTTTTCCTCATACACTAGTATCCATATTTTATCAATGTATTCATATAATACAACCGACTAATTGTAAAACAAATTTGATTTTGATCTTTTCTTAAATACCCAAAATCATTAATGTAGCATTCCAATGTTCTACTTTTCAACTATATCTTTAATGTCTATAACTAAAAGAAGTACTGATATAATTCATAATACAAATGTATATAATATCATTATCATTTAAAAATTTATGGGAAACATTTATATGTTTTTCTTAATTTACAAACTATTTTCAACAATTTTCACTTAATCTGTAAGATTGATAATTTTTCAAATAAAGAGACATCCAAAAAATAAACCCTCGTTATTTTATGTATAAGATAACATTTACCCTTTTTAAAAATCCAATATTTAAAACTAATATACCTTTTAACATCATTCACACAAATAAATTTGTTCCAACACTACAAAAAAAAAGGAATTTGGCAACTGAAAATAGCAACTGAAATATTCTGATCGCTAATTGTGACTGAATTGCGACTACTTTGCGACTGATTAGCTAAGAAAAAAAATAAATTTTTTTTTGTGGTTTAGCGATCGAATCAGCTGCCGAATTTGTTGGTGGCAAAAATTTTGGTTGCTATTCGGTCGCTGTGCAGTAGCAAACAGTGAAAATTTTGAATTTTTTTGGGAAAAACTTTTGTAATTGAATATTTCGGTGGCCATATTAGGTCTTAATCCTTTAGCGATCTAATTTTTCGATCGCAATTTACAATATGGAATGGAGGACTAAAATGAAAAACTTTTGCAAGGACTAAATTGAAAGTTTATGGGCTTCGATGGGGTAAATTTTGAATTAACACAAAGTATGGGGGCCAAATTGCAAATTTTGGGAAAACCAGCCCAGCCAATAGTCGGTAGCCAGTCACTGGCCCCCTCCTTTTTCTTGGCTTCTCCAGAAGCGTCTCTTGATTTCTCCTATTTTTTCGGCTTACTCCTCTCTCTCTCTCTCGCTCCTGCTCTCTCTCTTTCCTGGTGTTTTCTTCTTCCTCGTCAACCACTCTTCAACCGGTCGAACTTCGGCAAGTCCGACAAGCTCGCTCTTCCTTCAGCCTCCTTCTCCCTTCACGCGGAGCTTTTCTTCTTCCTCCCCATGCCATTTTATTTAAGGTATGCTTTAATCTCAAAATCAATTGGTTGTATATCTCTTAATTTCAAGTGATTGAAGGAATTTCGTGGAAGTTTCAACACTCAGCTGGAAAAGCTATTATATCATTGCTTACCTATCTGCTGAACTTAGGAAAAAAAATCAATAGTCATGATACATACCTTAAATAAAAAAATATAATTCTAAAAGACCATTGTCATCTATTTACAATTTATGTGTTTGCCACACCAAAATGGACAAGAAAAAATTCTCAAACTGGAATTTATACTCTGATAATGAAAACAAATTTGGTAACTTTAACAATGTATTGTCATGGTAGTGAGTGTCAATTTCATGGAAGAAA
>JANHAO010026777.1:0-11001 GCA_026873985.1 Saraca asoca | reverse complement strand
TGACTGGTTGAAGCAATAGTTGGCTGGCCATCATGTGATTTTGCATTGCCTAAAATATTTCTCACCTGAAGATAATCAGGTAATTAATGTCTTTTTTATTTTATTTAGTGCCTAGCTGATTTTGTTTAGACTGCTGATACTCAATTTGATAGGTTTTGTGGCCGTTTGAATTCAACTTATGTTTTTGTTTCGCATGAAGTTTACCTTTTCCTGCAAAGGAGAAAAGCAAAAAAACCATCAACTGCATTTTGCCTAACATAAAGCTTGGGTGGGGGAAGAATGGTGTGTGAGAGGAGAGGTAAAACGCAGCGTATTAAGGAGCTTGAAATTGAAGCAGGCAACGTGGCTTCTTCTGCACCTTCGTCGCATTTGATGGTGAGAAAGGGCCGAACTCCACGAACTTTACATTTTTCCAAATTCTAGAGGATCCGTTTCCCTTAAAATCCTGCACCTCCGCCACGTATTTAAGATGTAGTATTCCAAGGTGGTATAATTCAAGTTATTTATTTTCTATTATTATTATATTAAATATTATTTAATTAATTATAAGATATAAAAGTATTATAAATTTTTTTATTTATATATAAATAAATAAATTTTTTTAGAAAATTTGGTAAATTTTTTTATAAAATGCATTTTCTAACATAACAGGAAAAAAGAGATCGAGTACATTCGTTCATACGAAGGTCTGCTAGGGAAAACCTTCCCCACCGGATACCGCATTCCCTGCACTCAGAGGACGAGGAGAACGGAGCACAACCCTAATCATTGACAAGGAACAACATCCGCTTCGTCAATGCCAAGGTAGCACATCGTATTCCAGTTTATACCTTCTTCGATTAACTCTTACAGATCGATCTCATCAAGGTACCATCCATTTCACACTTTCTTTTTCTTTTTTTTTTTTAAATTATTCCTCTTATCCTTCGGTTTGGTTTCCGAGAAAAAGGGATAAGCAAGCAAGCAAGCTAAATCATCTTTTAGACAGAACTTCCGTGCTCTACCCCGTTTCCACTTTTGCTGAATTAATTAAACGGTCTGCTAAGGAAAACCATTCCGGCCGGATACTGGATTCCCTGCCCTCAGAGGACGAGGAAAACGGAGCACAACCCTAATCAATGCCAAGGAACAACATCCGCTTCGTCAACGCCGCCCATCGTATTCCAGTTTATACCGTCTTCGATTAACTGTTACAGTTCGATCTTATATCTGGGTAATAAAGGTACCGTCCATTTCACACTTCCCTTTTTGTAAAAAATTATTCTTATCTGAATTTGTGATTGGTATATTTGTTTGAGTAGTAGCTGTGATTTTGAACCGGTTGGGATTTAGGGTTTGAAGGGTTTTGCGTGGATATTTAGAGTTTCTTCAAGCAATCCAATGGCAGCAGCTGCGGTTTGTAGGCGGGTGGGTCAATGGGGAAGCAGCAGTTTTGGGATAGCCTTAGCTCGATCAGGAGGCTTTACAGCTGTTAAAGTCCCATGCCTGTTGGAAACATCAATATTTGATCGATTTTCACCTTCCATTTCACGCTGTCGACAAATTGAATGTAGACACATCTCTCAGCTGGAGAACTCTAAGGTAAAGTGCGTGTTTCTTATTGACACATTAGCACTGGTAGTCCATTGTCTTCAATTTCATTATGTTTTTCCTTTTATAGTTTACTTGCTGGCCCTTTCCTCATTTGAGGTAATTGATTTTGGTCCTCTAAAGCCTTAGATTGGATGGAGTTTATATTTATATTCTTAAAAAGTTTCTGTTGTCAACATGTGACGTGCTGCATTTTGTCTAGGTTAGGAAATTAGAGGGGCAAGGTGTGCCTTCAAAGCAAGCTGAGGTAATTACTGCTGCCATGACTGAAGTTTTAAATGATAGTCTGGAAAATGTATCCCAGTCATTTGTGCTTTACCGACGCCATAAATATGATTTCCATGAATAACCTATTGGGAAAAATACTCTATGCAATATTTGTATCCTGTGTTTTTTGTTCTGAACGGCAGCAATGCATATTAATGCCCAGTTTTGGCTCAGTTTTCTTGATATAACTGGCGAATTTTGAAGAAATGACCTCAAAGCTTTCTCCCTGTCTTTGCAGATAGTGACATGTTTCGGCCCTTGCTTTCTTTTTTTGCCCATGTTACTTCCCTTGTATTCTATCATTGGCATGCATTATGTCTTTTGGTCATCCTTGATATTGGTGCAACCGTGCAAAATATTCGTTTTTGGGCTTCTTACTCATGCAATTGCCATGTTGCTGAAGTATATTATTTTTCAACTTTTAACCATGTACTACATGAGACAGTTACAGAAAACTGCATATTCTAGTTGTCCTTTGGATGTATAATTATGTTATAACATCGGATATTTGTAAAACACGATGATGTATAAAGCAAATGAGAAGAGATGATGTGATTTTTTTCTTTTAACTAGGAAAAGAGACAGCAGCAAAAAACAAATGGTATTGATTATTCTAATAGTTTCTTCATCATGTTGAATATTTGGTTTTCAGTCTACTTATTCAGCATACATTAACCTATTGATTTCATAATTTATGAGTTCTTTTTATGAAAAATGGTATTGCAGGGTCACCATTTTTCTTTGTTGCTACAAGAGATTGAGAAACTTAGGAATGAAATAGGGAAGACGCACAGTGAACTAAGGTCTCTCTCTCTCTCTCTTTTTTTTCTTATCATGTTTTAGCCATTGACCTTGATCAACTCTTACACTTATATTTATTTTTATATGTGGTGTTTTAATCTTTATCATGGAATCACGATTCACATGTGTGATGCAGGCATATGATAGCTGCAAGGAATCGCATTTTAGAAGCCCAGTTGGAAAAAGCAAAATATGATATGACAAAATACTGCATAGGAACCTTTTTTGTATTAATCTCTGCTGCTGGCATTGCTGTTCAACTAAAAAACAGAGAGTGAACAATCATTCGGAAGTGTGTACGTGGTAGTCTCTACTTTGGTAATCTTATATGACTATGGAAGTAATTTTATTAATTAATTTTAGTTGATTGAAACAATGTACCATTTCCTTTAGCATTTGAAAACTGAGTAATGGAAAGAAAAAGGAAGGTGTGAAAGAAGGAATTGTATAGGTTCTGGAAGCTGATAAAACATTCGAGTATGCTTGCAGTGGAATTGTTCAAACGGTGCGTGAATTTGACATTTTTTTTTGCTTATAATTTTCAAACATTTAAAAAGGACAGAAACTAGTGACAGCAAAATTAACATCCAGCAATATGATTATGAACTCCCACGCTGTCCGGTGCTTCTGGTTTTTGTCTGCTGTTGTTTGTATTGATTATGATATTTAATTGAATCCTGTAAAAGTTTCTTAAACTAAATTTGCATTGAAAATAAAAAGAAGTCTGAAGTTTTGTGAACTGAAACTACGACGGGAATTTGAAGATGTACTACAGACATTAAGTCGAAATCAAACTACGACAGTATTGTTTTGACCTCAAAACACAAGGAAGTTTCATTTTGATTTTAATTCAAACTTCCATGACACACCACGTCATTCATCACATCGGTGCTGCAAAATTTCGAACTTCTTGCTTCAAAACATAATGTTTTTATTCTCTTTCGTTTTTTTATGCGTTGCTTTAAGAGAATTTAAATAATTATTATTTTTTTTATCTTTATCATTTTAATAAATGATTAATCACTTTAAACATCAATTGATTTTTTTTAGTTAAGGATGAAGCAGTAAAATATAATATGTTTTAAAAAAATTAAGATTATTTAGTAACAGATTTGCTTTTTATACATTTACCTTAAATTACAAATAAAAAAAAATGAGGCAAATAATATAGAATAATTGAATTTGTGAGATGCCCTTTTTCACAAATTCTAATTTTATTCATTAAACATGGAACTAAATCCTTACCAGATCGGTCCTTGATAAAGGAAATATCTATCGATGCTTTCCTTCTATTTTAGTGTGATTTTTACTATTTGGTCATGATTAGAAGTTATAATTATTGTGATGGTTACATTTTAATTAATAAAAATATAGAAAAATATAATCATTATAAAATAAAATTATAAATAATCCCAACATTAATATTGAAATTATGAATCGCAATTTAAAATGATATTTGAGGTTTCAAATTATGCCATGAGTAAAGTAGTTTCATCCTTCTATGCAATTTTCAAGCAAGACAAGAATTCCACATTAGGCATAACAAATTGTAATGTTTAAAGTTAAATTGAAGGAATAAAAAGCAAAAACAATTCTTAAAGTTGGTTTTTTATCTTGTATAATTTATTTACGTATTCATGTGTTATGAGTATTTCCTGGATTACTCGAAATGGATTGACCAAGGCCCAATAAGAAGCAGAGCTCAGTTGAAAAGGAGGCCTAGATTGCTTAATAATTGAGGACGCTTAGTGGAATACCAGCTTATTACTTGTGAACTAAGGATGTATGGTGAGATCGATACGCAAACCCAGCTCCCTAAGGAAGGCATTAGCATGCTGCGCAGAGCGCAGTGCCCGAACCATCCTTCAACAGACTCATTCTATGTGGATCCAACGATGAGACCAGTTCATGTCTAGCAAGTCATCTAATGCAAACCTAGGTCGCTAAGATAGCAAGTTGGACACCAGTATAGAAGCTTAGTCATCAACTAAGGGCACATATTCTCAATTGACAACTTAGCTTCCAGAATCGACACATCAGCCCTTAACAGTCTGACAATGATTTGCTCAGCATTTATTATTAGACGCCAAGCATTTATTGCCTAATGGGATTAAAATAATTATTTTGTTACTTGTCAAATTACACTTATAACCTTCTCATTTTCTATAAATAAGGGATGAGACCACTGTAAAAGATATAGGGAGAAAATTGTATGTAGACACTCTGCTGGAATAACAACATAGCATTGTATCTTCGTTGAATTAAACAGAAAATCTCCATAAAAAAAGCTAATACAACTCACCGTGGACGTAGGGACCGATTGGATTTAGCCGAATCACAATAAAAGCTTCTAGTGTTTGCTGTTCTTCCTTTCTTTCTCCTCTTTCTTGTCTATTAACTCATTTCCTTAGCTTGCAGTTTGGGGTGACACTAAATTTATACCTGTTGATCAAATTTTACCATCAACATTTGGCCCTAGAAGGAGGGCCCCTGTTGCATTCTCTTTATCCTTGATAAACCATTTTACCTACAATGACAAGAGGAAAAGCTACCAGAAGCACAGGAGCATCTGCTGGCCAGCTTGAAGTTTAGACATAGCCTCAACGAAACTCTGCCGCCCCTACAATAGGTGCTATAGTGAGCATGACACCTCCCAATTCGCACCAACCTACCACCCTTGAAGTGAACAGAGTTTAAACTTGGTACAAGCACTAAGAGGCTTTTGAAAACACTATGAAGGAAGTGGCAGACATAATTAGAGCTCTAGCCTAGGCACAAGCTCAAGGCGTGTAGAGACAAGTGGGAGTCATTGCACCGAAAGAAGGACTCCAAGAGCCAAGGCCTCAACATGAAGAACTTGTTAGAGGAGAGTGCCAATGTGTCGACTCCATTCATTCATCAAACTTGCGACTAAGGTCAGAAGTCCATAGGGTTCAAGAGGATAAAAAAGATGATCAACAGCATAAGAGCTCAAGCTAAGAAGAAAGCTCCAATGAGACGGACCATGAGCATAGGTTGGTTTGTTACTCATATGGTCACGAGCATAGCCAAAGACACAGGACCTCAGACCATCGTTCTTTTGGTCGACGAGATGATGGGAGCTAGTGAACCACTAGTCATCAGTCTAAAACTTAGGACCCTGTGATTGAAGAGCTGCTTTAGAGGGTAAAGCTACTAGAAAAAAGACCCATAGCTTAAAGTAGCCAAGATTCTTTTGAGGAAAGGGCATCGTTCACCAAAGAGATCGAAACAGAACCCTTTCCTTATAGGTTTAAGGTCCCTAACATCTTGCCATATAATAGAGATAACAATCCATATAACTATTTGGATGCATTCAACGTCTAGATGGACCTCCAGACTTCTAACTTGTTGGTGAAATGTCGTGTCTTCCCAGCTGCTCTCGGAGAGATATCGTGGACCTGGTTTAGGAGTCTCCCAGCTCGCAGCATTAATAGTTAGGAGGAATGCCAAGTGAGATTCCTTAACTAGCATAGGGCACTAAAGAGGCAACTCACCCCATCTTGCCACTTAGTGATAGTCTTCCACCAGAAAGACGAATCATTTAAAGACTATATCATTCGATTCCAACGCGAGATTAGCAACATAAAGAACCCCGTTGGATGAGAGTATCCTCATAGCTATCTCAGCTGGACTTTGTAAGGATGGAAAGTTATATAAGGATATATACAAGTCCTCGGTGAAAAGTTTAGGTGATTTCTATAAATGCACTATTAAAGAGATTCGATGGGAAGAAACCTTTACCTTAAAGAAGTTCAATCAAAAGGACGAGGTGAGTGGCTCCAACTAGGGCAAGAAGAGAGCTAGTAATGGGAGTCATGTGAAAAAGGCCAGAAATGGGTGACCACAACGTTAAGGTCACTATGACAGTTACACTCTCCTGTCAGATACTCCTGATAGGATCTTCGTGATCAAGAGGGATAATGAAGACTTCAGGAGACCCAGACCTGTAAAAGCACCCATTAAACGAAGAAACCAAAGTAAATTTGTGCCTACCATAATAAGGTCAGGCATAATACCTCAGACTACTGGGTGCTAAAAAAGGTCATCGAGGACCTCATTAAAAAAGGTCGCCTGAGAGATTATGTGGTGAGACCCTTGGGACAAAGACCCCCACATCCTTAATAATTAGGGCAGCGCCAGCAACAACAGACCTCAAAGCATGAGGAAACTCCTTTAGTAAGGACTATTTTTACTATTCATGGTGGACCTCACATCACAGGTACCTCGAATAGGTCATGTAACTACTATATGCGGGTAGCAAACCGTGTCCTACTTGCGAATCATGTGAAATGTGAAAAACTCACCAACAAAGTCAGAGTAACCTCAGAAAGCATTATGTTCATAGAAGAAGATGCACGAGGAGTCTATGCCCCTTACAATGATGTGATAGTCATCCGTGCCAAGATTGGCAACATTGATGTGAGGAGAATAATGGTTGATATTGGTAGCTCCGTCAACATGATGTACAAAAGATGCTTCGATTAGTTGGGCGTGAGCACGAGCCAGTTGAATCCTTCCCCTAAACCCCTTCATGGCTTCATAGGAGATGGAATAGTATCGATGGGTCAGATTAGACTACCACTCACTTTGGGAGATGTAGATCACCAAGCAACTATCATGGCAGATTTTTTGATTATAAACTGCCCCTCAGCTTACAATGTGGTGTTGGGCTAACCTGCTATGAATGACCTAGACATGGTCGCATCTACTAGGATGCTTACTATTAAATTCCCAACCCCAAATGGAATTGGATGCATGCGGGCAGAGCAGCAAATCACCTAACACTACTACAAAGACGTTGTTAAGCTCAGGACATAAGCAAAGAAGGTGCATATGGTATCTGGAGGAGAATCCCAAGCTTTGAGCATCAAAGGGGTCAACTATGACCTCAACCCTCATGAGGTAGACACTGAACGAGCTACTAGTCCTATTGAAGAGCTTAAGGAAGTGAAGGTTAGTGAAATGGATACAAAAAGATGCCTTAAGTTGGGAAAAAGCTTACCACCTGACACGAAAGAGCAGTTAGCTGAATTTCTCAAGGCCAATCTAGATGTCTCTGCCTAGAACCATGAAGATATGGTAAGCATTGACCCCAGTGTTATGTTGCATAGGCTCAATATTGACTCCTGATACAAGCCAATTTGTTAGAAGAAAAGGCCAATGATTGCTGAGCGCTACACCGCATTAAAAGAAGAGGTGGACAAACTATTAGCAAATAAGTTTATTTGAGAAGCCTACTACCCCACTTGGGTTGCTAACCCTATCCTTGTGAAAAATAAAAATGGGAAATGGAGGATGTGCATAGACTTCACTAACCTGAACAAAACCTTCCCAAAAGATAGCTTCCCTTTGCCGAGAATCGACTAGCTCATAGATGAGACAATAAGACATGAACTCCTCAATTTCATGGATGCCTACTTAGGATATAACCAAAACCCGATGGCCACACAAGATAAAGAACACATCTTGTTTATTATTGATTGCAGGTTATACTGCTACAAGGTAATGCCCTTTGGGCTAAAAAATACAGGAGCAACTTACCAACGATTGTGAACCTGATATTTAGATACCAAATCGACAAAACGATGGAGGTGTACATGGATGACATGTTGGTAAAGTCCAAGTAGCTTGCCAACTATCTCCTTGATTTGGATGAAATGTTTTAGATTCTGAGGAGGTACCAGATGAAACTAAACCCACTTAAGTACGCATTCAGAGTTGTCCCAGGAAAGTTCCTTAGCTTCATGGTGAATAGCAGAGGGACTAAAGCAAATCCGGAAAAGATTAAAGCTCTCTTTGACATGTGATCCCCCATTAGAGCCTAAGATGTGTAGAGCTTGAATGGCCAAGTCATGGCACTTAGCAGGTTCATCTTGAAGGCAACAGATAAATGTGTCCCCTTCTTTGATATCCTGAAGAAGGTGAAGAAGTTTGAATGGATGTAAGAATGTGAGGTCACCTTCCAAGAACTTAAACAGTATCTCAGATGAGCTCCACTCTTTTCCAAATTGAAAAAGGGTAAGAAGATGATTATGTACTTGGGGGGTATCCCAACAGCCCTTAGTGTAGGCCTAATGTGGGAAGAGGGAGGAGCTTAGCTCCTTATCTATTTGAGTAAAATATTATTGGACACCGAGATGAGGTACTCACCCATGGAGAAGCTCATATACTACCTGGTCATGGCATTGAGGAAGCTGTAACCCTATTTCCAAGCCTATAGCATAAAGGTTCTCACCCAGTTTTCGCTTAGGCAAGTCTTATACAAGATAGAAGCTTCAGGTTGGATGCTTAAATGGGCAATTGAGCTTGCCCAGTTCGACATCGAATACAAACCCAAACTGACGATCAAGGGACATGCTCTAGCTGACTTTATTGCAGAATTCATAGGACCCATGCAAGAGGAGGCAGAAACTTCAGAAGCCTCGTGGTGGAACTGTATATGGACGGGTCATCGAGTAATCAAAAAGCCGAAGCAGGAATACTCCTCATTAGACCAGAGGGACATAAAATCCTCTGTGCTTTAAGGTTTGGTTTCCAAGCTACCAACAACGATGTCGAGTAGGAAGCACTGCTAGCTAGTCTGTGGCTAGCCAAGGAGGTGCGAGCTGAAAGACTAAGGATTTTCAGTGACTCAGCTCATAATCTACCACGTGAGGGGTGAATATCAAACTTGGGGGGCAAAGATGACCAAATATCTCCAAAAAATCCAAGAATCATTAAATTCTTTCCAGTAATATGAAGTCAACCAGGTACCGCAAGCTTAGATTGTGCATGCTGACTCCTTAGCTCGCGTGGCTACAATAAAAGATGTTAATTTCTTAGGGGCGCTCCTAGTTGAAACCCTTTTGTCCCTATGCATTGAGCAAAATGATGTTGTGATGACAATTGCCAAAGTACCAGGTTTGTAACACCTGAAAATTTATGAAAATAAAAAGAAAATTTAAAATGAAAAAAAGACTAAATTGAAAGATCTGTAGGGACTAAATTGAAAAGATTTGTGAAAGTTAGGCCTTTGTTAATGCAGCACAAAGTTTGGGGCCCTAGTGTAAGGCAATGCAAACTTTAGGGGCTAAAATGTAAAGTATATAAAATATTTTTATTTATAAAAAGGGCACAACCCTTACCCGGTGACACGGCCCCCCCATTCGGCCATTTTTCCTTGCCGTTCTCCTCTTCTTTTTCTCTTTATTTTCTGGCTTTCTTGGGAATCTTTTGGAGTTCTCTCACATGGTCGGTGTACTTTCATCCCCTTCCCAAGTTTCGGTGCATCGCCAGAAGACCAATTGAGTCTCGCTACCATTCCTCCACTTCGGCTTGCTTGTCTTAAGGAGTTTTGCAGTTGCCGATGAAGTTTGGACGTTCGGCCATGATGGTTTGATTACCATCTGTGCTTCTTCTACTAGCAGCATATACTTTTCCTCTTCCCTGTGATTCTCTTTAGCTATATGAGCTTGCAACAGCTCAGCTCCTTTATTTCTCTATTAGTTCACTAGGCCTGTGTTTTGGGCCACCGACCAGAGCTGACGGTAGACCTTCGGAACACAGTGAGTAATCGTAAATCATCAGTTTTATTTTGTAGTACTTGGATTGAAAGTTGTCAAGAAATTTGCATATAAGCTTAATAATGTGTAGTTGATAAAATTGAAAATCTGGTTGTTATTTTGATTCTGATGGGTTCTTGAGAAATTATAGAGTCTATAGTGTCAGAATTTTTGTGAGATTTTACAGCATGGCAGTGAGTTGTTAGTCCCACCATTACAAATTTTATTTGTGATAAAAAGTAGTTTGTTAAGAAATAAACTATGGATTTTGATAAATTTGATTACCGATGATGATTTATTCTAAGGTAATATTTATATTTAAATTATGTATTTTTATCTTACTATATGATGAGAATACTTCTCAATGTGAAGAAGTTTGGATAATTTGAGACCCTGGACTTAATGGAAACCTATTGGTGATCTGATAATATTGTGAACAACCTGTATGGCTGGATAATACAAGAAAGAAAATGGCCTGAATGGTAGTAATAGCTCTAAAGGCGGTATTAGCTTGTTTGGCAAAATGAGAAATGTGACCATTTAATATGAATATTCAGTACATGTAATAAGTAAAAAAGGAAATACTGATGGTGTCATGATTACCAACAGGAGTTTCCTTGGGTTCCAAGTATTGATATTGTTTTTCTACATCTTGAGTGGAAATGAAAATAGAAATGCTTTAGTTGGTTCACAAAATACTTTGATTAATTTAAATATGTTTTGATACTGTTGCTTAACCGAATACGAAATTTCTTGCTACATGATATATTTAAAATGATTT
>JANHAO010026776.1:0-11018 GCA_026873985.1 Saraca asoca | reverse complement strand
CAAAGGGTTTGAAGGGCATTTTGGACTTTTGCCAACATTTCGAAGGCCTACTGGGTCACACGCATAACAGGGAATGAAATGACCAATGTTTGAACATATTTGATGTTCAGGGACTAAATCGTAATTCATTGGAATTGTTTAGGCCAAAATTGGAGTTATTGGAACTCCAGGGGCTAAATTGAAAAATCAGAAAAAGTTTCCTAATGGCCCTTATTGAAACGACGCCGTTTTGGGCCTTTATGGGCTGGCCCAAAATGACACCGTTTCGGGCATCTCTTTTTCTTCCAAAGGAAGCCGAAAGGTTTGGCCTCCTCATTCGCGCCCGCGGAGAAGGAATGAGACGCCATGGAAAAGAGAGCTTGTGCGCATCCGTTGGCGGCGTCCGACAGTGGATCTGGCCAAAAATCGATTCCGGTGAGTTCTCTTCTATTTTCCCTTGGATTCGGCTGAAGAGTTCAACTGAAATGGAGAAGGGTTCTCCAGTAGAGGTTCGGTTGGACCGAACGGCGAGGGAGGGTGGCACCGGCGATGTCTGACGACTTTTCGGCTTCCTGTGGTCCTTTCAGCTTCCAGAGTCTTGCTAGCACAAGAAGAGAAGCTAAGGAGGTCATGGGTTCTTCTTTGGCGTGGATACCGATAGAGGGAGGACGCTTGGACTCCTGAGGTGACTAGAGAAATCAGATGCTTCCGTTGTGCAAGGAGCTGGATTACAGGTTAGTTTAGCTCACTTTTGTATTTTATTTAATGTATGTGATACATTGAAGCCTCTACACAATGGATCTTTGGAAGATGAGTTTCGGCCTCTTGGTGTTCTTCTGATGAAAATTTTTGAAATTTTTCCCCATCTGGCCGAAGCAAAACTAACAATTTTTACTCTTTATTGATTTAAATGAATTTAACAACTAAGTCAACTTTAATTTTCAAGTAAATGCACAATAGAAGACTTTCTTATATCATATTATAGAGATAGTGTAAAACCAAAAATACATAATTCAGTATAACAAAAATTCAAGACAAAATTTATGCAAATTTTAGAATTATGCAAAACTAGAAAATGTGCAATAATGTAAAAGCTGTAATTAAAGAATCAAGATACAGAAATTTTTAATATCATTCAATTTGAATTAAAACAGCAATTCAAATCTACTCCACTAGATCAATCCTTAACCAAATGATCTTATTCTATTACTAATCACATGATTTAAACTAGGCTCTTATGCATCAGTTTTACAACAAGAATTTTTACAGGGCTCTTACAGACCTATGATACAAAAATTCTATTTCTTCACCTAACTATGATCAACCTTGCAGCTAAGAAGAATTACAAGAATTCAATGCACCTCCTAGCAATTGTAATCAACCTCACAATTCTAGAAAGATGCAAATGGAAGATCAACCTCTTTCTTTGTAACCAGAATTCTAACCCTAGAAATCTAAAAAGTAAATCAAGATAGAGTAAAAAGATATAATACAACAAATTGAGATGTAAATCTTAATTATCTAAGTAGAAATCTTCTTCAAATTGCTTAAGAATTGACTGAATCATTGAAATCAAGTAAGGTAATGAATATCAGGTATAAGCTCTGAGTTTCTTTGGTTTTTCATCACAGTAAGTTATATATACAAAATGAGGTTTAGTCTATTCATAGTGCAGATAAAAATAACTTATTTTTAGTTTTTGAATCGATTCATAGTGGTTATAACAAACTCATAACTAACTAATCGATTTATGAATCGATTCAACTCATGTAAAAATTCATGATCGAATTGATTAGGGAATCAAATTATAATGTTTTGAAAACAAATGTTGAATTAATTAAAAAATTGATTCAGAAAAATTTCAAACCTTCTGTAAGAAAATTTTTCTTCATGAATTGATTAGTAAATCAATTTAAGTTCCTTTCACAAGTTTTTCAACATGAATCAATTTGTGAATCAGATTGAGCAAATTGAATGAGATTTCAGTTACAAAAGATCCTATGAAATAAAAAAAAAAACTTAAAACTAATATTTATCTTTTGAGCAAGATTTGATTAACTTTGAATCTACAAAACTAATAACCACTTAAACACATAGTTAGATTGAGATATTAAGCAAGATTATTTTTCAACATCAAAACTAAATAAGGTAAGCTAGCTAGGCTAACAATCTCCCTAGGTTAACATCTCACCCCTTAAAATAGATAGAATAATGAATCTATATGTATCTATCTTAAAATAGATACACTAATCTACATCATTCTCTTTGAATCCAAGGAAGTAATGATCCCATCAAACTTGAGATACCATTGTCTATAAAGAACAAAATGAAATTAATAAGCTTAGAAATTTTAAATGCAATCACAATTATAGTTTCTTAGTGAAAAATGAGCATTTGATTGATAATTTGATCAAAAATATAACCTAACCATAATATTCACTTTCGATGTACATTTGAGATCTTATAGCAATAAACCAAGAATCCTAAAGTTACTCAAGAAACAATAGATATGATATAACAAAGCAATAAACCAAATACAAAAAAAAAAAAAAAACTAAGAATATAAAATATAATTTAGAGAAAAAAAAACTCTAACTTCCCCTAAGATTTAACAAAACTATGTGAACATCCCCTGAAACAATGCCAACCAACAAGTTAACTTGCTCTATTTTGCCTTACTCACTTACCTTAACTACATCGCCTTTCACTAAGCCTTCAAGCTATTGTTAGTTACCTCAGCCACCCGAGCTCCTCTACACCATAGTCCATCGTTAACAAGCTAACTTGTTTTAATTTATTATATTTTAATTCAACAATTTTAGTATAAATGGGACCTTAGTTCTTGATGTAATTCATTCCATTTTTAGTTCAATATATTTGAAGTTTTAAGTGAGTTTTCTCTTCCTATAGCTCTGTATCTTAGGTCCAGCTAACATAAGTGATGTTTAGGCTAGGAATTCACCATAGTGGAGTTTTGAATCTAGCTGAAATTAGTGCCTTTCTTTTATCAAATCTACTCATAACCCATCAGCATCAACACTTGTAATTACCCACTAGAAACTACCCATGCCCACCCTAAAACACACGCTTCTAGTGACCAAACCCAAAAACTAATCCACTATCATATTTAAATGTTCAAAACAACCAAACTACAAAGGTTTACAGCAACCAAAATCACCACATGCCTATACACACTGACGGCCCAAAAGCCCATGTGCTAGCAATGCATGTGCATGTAATTCATAAACCCAAAGGTTAAAGACAACATCATGTTAGCATCAGCATCCATATGTCATACCACATTAGCACCTTGCTTTAATCAGAATGCGACATGTGTCACCTAATTGCCACATCATCAAAATCAACCAGGCAAAAGCCACCACATCAACACATGTGACCATTTAAAAGCCACCAATTGTCATATAATGCCACATCTTCATCAACTTGTCAACATCCACTAGGTTAACAACACTTTTTATAATTATAAATTGATCCTTATTTTTTTCTTAAAATTTTAAAAAAAAACCTACACTTATACCCTTTTTGCAAAAAAGTCATTTCCCCCTAAATTTGATGTTTCGAATCCATTTTTGCTATTTATTTTTCCTACTTTCAATTTAATTTGAAAAAAAAAACTAAAACAAAAAATAGGAAAAAAGAAATAAAGAGAGAAAAATAAGGAAAAAAATAGATGCTGCTAAGACATCAAACCACCAAAAATGTGACCTCCATGACATTGAGATTCAAAAACTTTGAGCTCAAATTGAGCAATTGCAATCACAACTTCATGAAGCTCAAAGAACTCAATAACAAAAGAATAACTCTAATTCAAATGTTAGTGTAAAAGATGATAACCCTCTTGAAAGGTTGCAAATCAAAGAAAATGGCCTATCCTTTTCATCCAATGGTCACAGACATTGTAACCAAAGAACTTATGTCAAGTCATCCAATAACCTTAAAATTAGACTAGATATTCCCAAATTTGAAGGAAGTTAATAACTAAATGATTTTACCCAATTGTTACACATTGTTTAACATATTTTTGACCTCAAAGACATTCAAGATGAAAAATGTGTCAAGATAGCTGCCATTAAGTTAAAGAAACATGCATCAATGTGGTGGGAGAATCTTAAGTACCAACAAGAGTAAAAAGGCCAATACTAAATCAAAACTTGGGATAAAATGTGATGGAACCTCACACATATGCAAATATCTTCCAACACACTATCACCAAGAGATGTTTATCAAATTCCATAATTTGCAACAAAGAAGCATGATCATCGAAGAATAAATGATGGAATTTGAACATCTTAAAATGAAATGTGACATCCACAAGCCTAAACAAGAAAGCATTGCTTATACCTTAAGAGATTAAACTCTAATATCACAAATATCATATCCTTACAATAGTATTTTACTATTGATGATATTATTAGACTTGCTTTAAAGGTTGAAAAGTAGATTTCAAAAAAAAAAATATTAAGTCCATCAAGGTAGCAAAATCCTACCACCAGTTAAGAAATTCAAGCCTCTAAACCACCTATCTTTGAGAGAGACAATAGCTTGAGCTATACTACCAATCAAGACCCATGAAATTGCTTTAAATGTCAAGTGTATGGTCATATTGCTTCTGATTGCCTAAATAGAAAAGTAATAACCATTATTGAAAAAGAAATTCATGAAAATTTTGAAAAGGAAAGAGAAAGTGAAAATAATAATGGCGTTGAACCTTAACTTGAAGAAAAATTTGTTACCACCAATTATGGAGAATCTTTGATTGTTAGTAGAAGTTTACGTCCTCCTATACACAACAAATGGCTTCGACATAACATATTTCATGCATGATGTATTTCAAGAGGAAAAGAGTGAAACATTGTCATTCACAGTGAAAGTAGTGAAAATAGTGTTAAGCTACATGGTTGAAAAGCTAGCTTTTCAAACTAAAGGCCATCCTCATCTATATAAGTTACAGTGGCTCAAAAAGGGAGATGAACTAACCATCACTAAACATTTCCAAGTGTCATTTTTCATTGGTAAGTAATACCATGGTGAAATATAGTGTGACATCATTCTTATGGATATTTGTCACCTACTATTGGTTGTCTCTAGTTGTATGATCATTGAGCTATCTACAAAGGATTCAAAGACATCTAATCTTTCACAAAGGATGGCATGAAATTAAAGCTAGCCCCAGTTCAACTAAAAGATCTCAAGGAGAAAGGCCCTAACAAGATGATCATCCTAGTCAAGAAGCCAACATTTAGTGAATTGCATCAAACACAATGCAAGATGAAAAGCAAACTATCATATAAGAAACTTATTATGATAAGATAATAGAAGATTCAAAACTCAAGGATGAGTTTTCTCTAACCAAGGAGAATGAAACCATGTTAAGCCATCGATCAACTTGCTCTATTTTGCCTCACCTATTTGCCTCTACTACATTGCCTTTCACCAAGCCATCAAGCTGTTGCCAGCCACCCAAGTTCCTTTACACGATAGCCTACCATCAACAAGCTAACTTTTTTTAATTTATTGTATTTTAATTATGAAATTTTAGTATAAATAGGAGCTTAATTTTTTATGTAATTCATTCACTTTTCAGTTCAATATATTTGAAGTTTTGAGTAACTTTTCTCTTCCTATAGTTTTGTATCTTTTTTTGAATTTTTTTCCTATATCATATTGTTTAATTTGAACACTATAGTTAACTTTTCTCATCATTTCACTAGAAAAAAAAACTTTAAATTTAACTTTAAGTATAGCCTTTTTCATGTTTCAAGATAGGTTTGAGTAAGTTTTTATACTAAAAGATAGGCCCATAAATTTCATTAAATTTTAAGGGAAATCATCAGATAATTTATTACTATAATTTATTATATTTAAAAAAAAACATACAGTATACATCAAATTCAAGAACAGTTTGAGTCAATAATGTATATCTATTTTGCCTGACTTTATTTAGAAATAAGATAGAAGGCCTCCATTAGTGTAGGACTACTTTTGCACGTCCACAATAGTCTTGTAATTATAGTGTTGAGCACAGAGCAAGAAATAGATTAGATTCAACACTTCCAATCTTGCAATGACATAGTAGAAATACTCCAATCTTCCCTTGTTAATGTCATTGTCCAGCCACCCAAGATGCCCTTGCTTTGCAGTAAAATCCTCAATACTATTCACTAATGCGTTACTTATGTAACTAGCAAATGGCACTGTTAGACACAACAACGAATTACCAATACAGTTCATGCAATTAGGCGACTCACTTTTGTAAAACTCAATGTATCCAACAATGTGAAATACAGAAGTTAAACCTATAAGCACAAACTGTGGAGCCAACCACATTACCGACATTGAGCTAACTCTTTTGATTTCTCCTAATGAAATTGCTGAAGCCCACCTTTTTTGCTCTATGAATCCTGAGACTGCCATGTTTATTATCCCAAAAACATATGATACTCCAATTTTTTGAAGGCTCAAAAGGCCTTGTTCATGTTTCATGATTTTCACGAGTTTTGGGACAAGAAATTTGTCATAGCAAGGAAGGAATATGGCTACAATGAGTAGGGTTATGACTCCAATTGATCTAATAGGCATTTCAAATTTTCCCCATAATTGCCTATCCATTTTTAAGGCTTATGAAATAGGGAATGCTACTTGTTGTGCCATAGGAAGGTAGCCTATGATGCTTGCAGCAAATATGGGAAGGATTTTGAGAATGCATTTGAACTCTTCAACTTGTTGGATGCTACAAAGTCTCCATGAGTTTTTTATTGTGCCACCTTCCTTCAAATCACCTTCCACCACTGAAGCAGCTTTCTTTAAGCACCTAAGAAATCAAAATCAAGCATATATAAAAACTTGACTAAGTAGATTGGTTGACTTAGATTAAGGGTTTTTTTTTTCTCCAATCTAAAATAGATGAAAAAATCCAAAGCATTAGAACAAAAAGATACTATCAAAGAAATTATAGAGGTATCTTTTTTTAATTATAAAATGGTATACATCTTGATATGTTTTCTAATATATAGAGATTTTCGATGTATTCAATTAAAACATAGCAAAAACCTCCATGTATTGATCATATTGTAGTTTAAAAAATAATAAGGATTTTTTTGGTAATTTTATTGGACCAAGTAAAGTTAATGTAATTTATTCTTAATTTTATCAAAGGTAATACTTTTGTAAGTATTCAAAGATTTTGCAAATTTTATAAAGATTTAACTTGAAATTAATAACTTTGTATATAAAATGTTGCAATATTTTCAAAAAAAAAAGTACAATTTTGTATGAATCATACATATAATAAGTATAAAAAAGTTACAACTCTATTAATTAAAGTTGTATAAAAAATCATTTTTATATAAAATGTTACAACTTTTATTAAAAATTTTGTAAAATTAAAAGATAAATATTTTCACAAAAATTACAAGTGTTTGCACTAATACAAATTTTGTCAAGTATGTCTTAAAATATAACTTTTTTTATCATTTATCAGCATTTAAGCTTAGTTCATATGATTAAAGTAGGTGAAGGTCTAGAAAAAAGACACAAGTTTGAATCTTAATAAAAAAATGGTAAAGAAAAGAAAATGAAATAACAATATTTACCTAAATTATTGGGTGAGAGGCAAAATTAACTCCACATCTCCCTCCATGAGAAGATCATAAAAAGCTTCATGAGCATCCTCATAAGAACTAGGAAGCTGAAGATGACGCTTGCATTTAGCCACAACTAAAACTTTAGCCACATCAAAAAATATGCTTCCCTCAGGCTTAACACATGCATAAAGCTTCCCCCTAACAAAGACTAACAAAATTGCACCTAACATGAAGATGATGGGTAAGGTAAAGCCAAGTGTCCAACTTATAGAATCTTGAATATAAACAATCAGAGTCAAGTTGATCATCATCATCACTGTTCGTGTTGTGTAGTACCAATTGTGGAAGCTACTTGTCCCTTTCCTTCCTTTGGCTTATCATCAAATTGATTTGGTTTGTGGCAAACTAGATGCTACGTGGTCGGATTCCACCAGTGCCTATGGCGAGCAAGCTTAGGGCCACCATTAAGATGGCTATTTGGGGTTTGGTTTGGCCAACACACTCACCAAGATTCTGTTGCTCAAGGGAACATGGTTGCGGATGAAGTGTTGGCACACTTGCTGATAGTGTTAGGGTTGCCATACCCCAATTAATTAATCACAAAATTTTGATCAATTTAAATTGGTAAGTATTCAGAAGTTGTTTTCAATCACATTTTAATAACAAATGTTATAGATGATATAAATTTAGTATTTTACAAGATTTTTTATACATATAGAGTTAGACTATAGTATAGTACATGATCATTTAACACTCTATCAATAGATCATGATAGTTGTTAACTTTTATTGACCAAGTTTAGTACATGTGAAAATCAAAATGCATACATAACTCCAAATTTTACTACATGTTTTAAAATTACAATCAATTTTTTTAATGAATTGTGCAGGGATGAACTCAATTTTAAACATACATCTTATAGGTCAAATGTAAGAAATTGTGAAATAATGGATTGTGTAGCTAACATTAATCTAATGAAAATTAAATCATGCCACTAGTGTGGAAAAGGATGCCATAGCAATGGTCCAAAATTTTCCCAAATAAGCATCAACAATAAAGGCACCAACAACTGGTAAAAAGTTACAAAAAGCAAGCCATGTTTGGAGAATGTTTGCAACAAAAACTTGATCATATGTTGTACTCTTTCATCAAATACACCTTAAAATTTGCTTGTGTCCCAAATGTTCCAAGCCTCTCTATTACTTCATTCCCTACATAATTAAATAAGAATATATCACCTTCTAATTAAACAAGATTTGATTTGATATGATGTCAATAATGAAATTATCTTAAAAACTTAAGCTGATAAGGAAAGCCTAAGAATAGACCTAAAATATAAGATATGACCCTCCATCCAAGCTTGGTTTGAGGTATCTTTGGCTCTAACTCAATAATAATTTTAGAATTACTAGGACTTTGTTTTGGAGTAGAGGGTGAATCTAAAGAGCAAACCCTTTCTTGCTCTTTCCCTCCCTGCATTGTGGTATATTTCTCTTAAGTTAGTTTGGGTGAAATGCTTTGGTGATTAGTGCATTCCTATGTTATTTCCTCTTTTTATAAGTGCTAATTATGATAGAGGTGTGTATAACTTAATCAAAATTGAAAACATTAATTATTTGGAAGGATCAAGGCAAGTGTTGCTTAAAATTTTAACTAATTTTCAATATGTATATCCAATGTTATTTATTTTTTATTTAATTCTATTAAAAATAACTTTGACATATCTAATCTCTATAGATCTTATACATACTCTCTTGAATATTTTTTTTATTTGCAAACTTTTCCTAAATCTTACATTAATTTGATAGGCCATTTTTGTTTAGTTGACTGAAAATTTTTAGGAATTTTAGCATTTTTAGAAATACAATTTTTGGAAAGGACACATTATAATGTTTGGTTTATTAAGAAATTATTTAGAATTGTTACAATTATGGGTGACACTGATAACTCATATCCATTTAATTATCCATATCCATTCTTATTTTAATCCACCCATGCATATTCATTTAAGTTTTTTAATAAATGTGGGTTGATTCAATTATTGGCCTTACCAAACAAAGATCACATTGGGTCAACTTATGAATAATCATTTTTCATTTATATTTAAGATCATTGAATCTTACACTGCTATTTTTAGTTCACTAATTTTTTTTAGGAATGTTACTTATAATATTATGTTTACATGGATATGTGTATTCTTAGGAATTTTGTCAAATTTCAAAACAAAAGTTATCATTGAAAATTGGTTGGTTATCAAAAAATGAGTGGTTGCCGAAAATTGGGTGGTCAATAGTGGTCAATACAGAAAAGTTGCTCAATCAATTGTGATGGACGTTGGTTAATAGCACTAGATGAAGATGGTTTCAAGTGATAATAGAGGTAAGATATTTGTGGGAGGCATATAAAATAATCTTTTCAATATAATTTACTAAAATATTCTCATGACATGAGAATAAAAGATACCCACCTCCTAATAAGGATAATATAAGAAAATATTAAGTTAAAGTGATCCCTCAAAGTATGCACAATCTCAAGTAAATTTTTCTTAATTATACTGAGCATTAGTCAATGACAATAGATAAAAGTGGTTTCAAGTGATGGCGATAGTGGTGAAGATACTAGTAAGGTATGTAAAATAATTATATGACTAAAACATTCTTACAACATGAAAACATAGGATACCTACCTTCTTACGAGAATAATTTGGGAGAATATTAGATTAAAATTATTCTTAAAAATATGCACAATCTCAAGCAAGGTTTTTTTTATTATTGTAAAATAAAATATGAAAATATTGTATTTAAATATGACAACAGGACAAAGGGTTAGGACTAAGCACTGGTTGGTTATGGATAAATTTGTGTAACATTTTAAACTAATCAAGTCATTGTTGGAGGCTTGAAACACTACCCGTAGCTGACCAAAGAATATTGATAACCAAAATGATTAGGTGATCTTCAGGTACGTAGATTTAGATGGTTTTAAATAGACTACAAAGCACCTTTTCCTTTGTCCTTCTTCTTCTTGGTTGGAGCAATAACCTCAATGAGAGAATCACATATTTATTTTGAAGCTAGAAAGAGATGAATAAATGCTTAAGATTTTATCTACTTAGATCATTGGTGAGAGATCTAAAACAAAAAGAATGAAAATGGAAAAAACATAAGCAAATGAAAGTTGAGATTTGAGATATGAAACATGAATGTAAGGTGAAAATATGAAAATAGAAAAAGTGATGAAGATGAAGGGAAATGATGCAATGTGTTAGCCTTAGAGCAATTTTTTGATCAAATCACTCTAAGCTATATGCTTATTTTGATGTTCAAAAACAAATTGAAAAACAAATCTTCGAAAAACAAATTTTAAACATTTATCATTTGCTACTAATTCTTATTTTGATTTCAGGTTATGAGACCATTTGATGCAAATGAAAGA